>JAQZBX010088524.1:0-12740 GCA_029593785.1 Cabassous unicinctus
TGCCAAACTGTCCTCCACAATGGCTGGACAATTCTACATTCCCACCAGCAGTGGATGAGCATTACCATTCCTCCACATCCTCTCCAACACTTATAGTCCGCTTTTTTTTTTTTAATAGCCGCCATTCTAATGGGTGTCAGATGGTATCTCATTGTAGTTTTGATTTGCATTTCCCTAATAGCTGGTGATGTTGAGCATCTTTTCATGTGCTTTTTAGCCAATTGTATTTCTTCCTTGGAGAAGTGTTTTTTCAGGTCACTTGCCCATTTTTTAAATGGGTTGTTTGTCTTTTTATTTTTGAGGTGTAGGATTTCTTTATATATGCTGGATATTAGGCTCTTATCAGATATATGGTTGCCAAATATTTTCTCCCATTGGGTAGGCTACCTTTTTACTTTCTTGATAATGTCCTTTGAGGTGCAAAAGTTTTTAATTTTGAGGAGATCCCATTTATCTATTTTTCATTTTGCTGCTCATGCTTTGGGTGTGAAGTTCATGAAACCGTTTCCTATTACAAGGTCCTGTAGATGCTTCCCTACATTATCTTCCAAGGTCTTTATGGTCTTGGTTCTTATATTTAGACCTTTGATCCATCTTCAGTTGGTTTTTGTATAAGGTGTGAGATGGTGTTCCTCTCTCATTCTTTTGGTTATGGATATCCAGTTCTCCAAGCACCATTTTTTGTAGAAGCCATTCTATCCCAGTTAAGTGGGCTTGGTGGCCTTGTTGAATATTAGATGACTGTAAATGCAAGGATCTATATCAGAACTCTCAATTTGGTTCCATTGGTCATTATGTCTATCCTTGTGCCAATACCATGCAGTTTTGACCACTGTAGCTTTGTAGTATGTTTTATTTTTATTTATTTATTTTTTTAAAGATTTATTTATTTATTTATCCCCGCCTTGCTGCTTGTGCTTGCTGTGTCCATTCGCTGTGTGTTTTCTCCATGTCTGCTTATCTCCCCCTTGCTGAGAGGTCCCGCTGCTTCAGCCGACCGCGCCGCGCGGGCTGGCCTGCCCTCACAAGGAGGCCCCGGGAAGCAAACCCGGGGCCTCACACATGGTAAACGGGGGCTCTACCAATTGAGCCACACCCGCTTCCTGTTGTGAGGTCTTGCTGCATCAGCCCACCGGGCCGTGCGGGCTGGCCTGCCCTCACAAGGAGGCCCCGGGAAGCGAACCCGGGGCCTCTCATATGGTAAATGGGAGCTCTATCGATTGAGCCACACCGCTTCCCTGTAGTATGTTTTAAAGTCAGGTAGTGTGATACCGCCAATTTCCTTTTCCTTTTTCAATATGTCTTTGGCTATTCAGGGCCTCTTACCCTTCCAAATAAATTTTGTGGTTAGTTTTTCCAATTCATTAAAAAATGCTGTGTTGATTTTTTAGGGGATTGCATTAAATCTGTACATTAGTTTGGGTAGGATAGACATCTTAATGATATTTAGTCTTCCTATCCAGAAACAGGGATTATTATTCCATTTATTTAAATCTTCTTTGATTTCCTTTAACAATGTGGTGTAGTTTTCTGTATTTAAGTCCTTTACATCTTTAAATTTATTCCTAGGTATTTGATTCTTTTAATTACTATTGTAAATGGTATTTTTTTCTTGACTTCCTCCTCACGTTGCTCATTATTGGTGTACAGAAATGCTACTGATTTTTGAGCATTGATCTTATAGCCTGTGACTTTGCTGAACTCATTTATAAGTTCTAGAATCTTTGTTGTAGATTTCTCAGGGCTTTCTATGAAAAGAATCATTTCATCTGCAAATAGTGAAATTTATACTTCTTCCTTTCCAATTTGGTTGCCTTTTATATCTTTTTCTTGCCTCAGTGTCGAGCTAGTACTTCTAACACAATGTTAAATAGGAGGGGTGATAGTGGGCATCCTTAACTTGTTCCTGATGTTAGAGGGAAAGCTTTTAGGATTTCACCATTGAAGATGATGTTAGCTGTGGGTTTTTCATATATACCCTTTATCATGTTCAGAAAGTTTCCTTCTATTACTATTTTTTGCAGTGTTTTTATCAGGAAAGGGTGCTGTAGTTTGTTGAATGCTTTTTCTGCATCTATAGAGATGATCATGTGATTTTTTTTTCTTTCAATTTGTTTATGTGGTGTATTACATTGAGTGATTTTCTTATGATGAATCATCCTTGCATACCAGGGATGAAACCCACATGGTCATGGTGCATAATTCATTTGATATGTTGTTGAATGTGATTAGCAAATATTTTGTTGAACATCTAGGTTGATTAGAGAGATTGGTCTGTAATTTTCCTTTCTTGTGGCATCTTTGTTTGACTTTGGTATTAGGGTAATATTGGCATCATAGAATGAGTTAGACAATGTTCATTCTACTTCAATTTTTTGGAAGAGGTTAAGCAGGATTGGTGTTAGCTCTTTCCGGAATGTTTGGTAGAATTCACCTGTGAAGCCTTCTGGTCCTGGGATTTTCTTAGTTGGGAGGATTTGATGACCGAGTCTATCTCTTTGCTTGTAATTGGATGGTTGAGTTCATCAATTTCTTCTTTTGTCAAAGTAGGCTGCTTGTGAGTTTCTAGGAGTCCATTTCCTCTAAATTATCATTCTTGTTGGCATATAATTTTTCAAAGTATCCTCTTATGATACTCTTTATTTCTGTGGGGTCAGTGGTGATATCCCCTTCCTCATTTCTTATTTTGTGTATTTGCATCTGCTCTCTTTTTTTCTTTGTTAGTCTGGCTAACAGTTTGTCAATTTTATTGATCTTCTCAAAGAACCAGCTTTTGGTTTTGTTTATTTTTTCTAGTGCTTTCTTATTTTTTATTTTGTTTAGTTCTGCTCTAATCTTTGCTATTTCCTTCTTTCTACTTCCTTTGGGGATAGTTTGTTGTTGTTTTTCCAATTCCTCCAGGTGTGCAGTTAGGTCTTTGGTTTTAGCTCTTTCTTCTTTTTTGATATATGCATTTATGGCTATGAATTTCCCTCTCAGTATGGATTTTGCTGCATCCTGTATGTTATGTTGTCATTTTCATTTGTTTCAAGGTAGTTACTGATTTCTTTTGAGATTTCCTCCTTGACCCACTGTTTCTCTAAGAATGTGTTGTTTAACTTCCATATCTTTGTGCCTAATCTGTTTCTCTGCCCCTTACTGATTTCCAGCTTCATTACATTGTGGCCAGAGAAATTGTATGAATAATCTAAATCTTTCTGAATTAATTGAGATTTTTTCTGTGGCCTAGCATGTGGTCTATCTTGGAGTATGATCCATGTGCACTCAAGAAGATTGTACATTCCACTGTATTTGGGTGTAATGTTCTGTATATGTCTGTTAGGTCCATATCCTCTAATGTATTAACCAAAGTCTTTGTTTCTTTATTGATTCTTTGTCAAGATGTTCTGGCTAATGGTGATAATGGTGTATTAAAGTCCCCCACTATAATTGTAGAGGCATCTCTTACTACACTTAGTTTTTCCAGTGTTTGCTTCATGTATTTTGAGGCACCCCTGTTAGATGTGTAAATGTTTATGATTTTTCTTTCTTCTTGAAAGATTACACCTTTCACTAATATATAGTGTCTGTCTTTGTCTCTTACAATGGTTTTGCATTTAAAGTCTATTTTGTCTGATATTAATATAGCTACTCTCGCCCTTTTTTGGTTATTGTTTGCTTGTAAGATTGCTTTCCAGCCATTCACTTTCAGCCTCCTTGAATCCCTGGGTCTAAGGTGAGTTTCTTGTAGACAACATATAGATGGGTCATATTTCCTAATCCATTCTGCCAATCTGTGTCTCTTGACTAGTGAGTTTAATCCATTAACATTCAGTGTTATTACTCTCAAGGAATTACTTACATTCGCCATATTTTCTTTGGGTTTATGTATGTCATATGTTGTTTTTATTTATTTATTTATTTATTTATTTTGTCTTTTTAGTTGTTCTTACACTCTCCTCCAGCTCTCTCTCTCTTATTTTTTCCTTTCAACCTGCAGAACTCCTTTTAGTATTTCTTAAAGGGCAGGTTTCTTATTGGCATACTCTCTTAATTTCTGTTTATCTGTGAATATTTTGAACTCTCCCTCATTTTTGAGTGCCAGCTTTGCTGGATAGAGCATTCTTGGCTGGAAGTCTTTTTCTTTTAGTACCTTAACTATGCCATACCACTGCCTTCTTGCCTCCATGGTTTCAAAGAAGAAATCATCACTTAATCTTATTGAGCTTCCCTTGTATGTGATGGTTCTCTTTTCTCTTGCTGCTTTCTGTATTTTCTCTTTGTCCTGAGTGTTGGAGAGTTTGATGAGTATATGTCTTGGAGTAGGCCTGTTGGGATTTATACTGTTTGGGGTGCACTACGCTTCCTGGACTTGTACATCCATTTCCCTCAATAAGGTTGGGAAGTTTTCAGCCATTATTTTCTCCAACACTCCTTCTGTCCCCTTTCCCTTCTCTTCTCCCTCTGGGATGCCTATAATGCATATGTTTGTGTGTTTTGTGTTGTCATTCAAATCCCTTAAGTCCCTGCTGGATTTTTTCTATCTTTTTTTCTATCTGTTCTACTATCTGTTTCATTTCAGATATACTGCCTTCCACATCACTAATTCTTTCCTCCGCCTGTTCAAATCTACTGTTATGTGCTTCCAGTGTCTTTTTGATTTCCTGGATTGTGCCATTCATCACTATCATATCTGTTATGTATGTTTAAAATTTCTTCAGTATGTTCTCCCAGTGTCTTCTTAATATCCTTAATCTCTTCCTTCACTTCATTAAGGTGGTCCATGATATTTGTTTGGACAACTTTGATCATTTGTTCAATTTCTGCACCTCTTCCTGGTTTTTAGTTTGTTCATTGGAATGGGCCAAGTCTTCCTGTTTCTTAGTATGGTTTGTAATTTTTTGTTGCCCTCTAATCACCTTTTTATCTGATGGGTTTATTCAGTTGATTAGCTTCTCTCTTTACCCTATGGTTTTATTTAATTGTTGTTTTTGTGTGTGTTAAGTTTTCTCTTTGACACTTTGCTATTCTTATTCTATTCATTGCTGTTGTTTATGTTCCCTTGGAGGAAAAAATTAGGGCCAGAGAAAGTGATAGAGGAAAGAAAAGTAAAAGGATAATAGTAATAACAATAGTAATTGTTAGAAGAGGGACCATTTAAGACCTTGGAAAATGAGTATTTAACTCATGTAAGCATTGTAGAGCAATAGGGTACCAACAATGAAATGTGAAACCAAATAGAGAAAAATATATAGATGAATTAAAAGGGCAGTATGATGAGGAGAGAGGGATAGAGAAAAGAAAAGACAAAAAGAAGAAAAGTTAATAAAAGAAAGAAAACAGAATAGGTGAGGTAGAAATAAAAACCAGAAAAACTGGGCCTAAACAAAGAGAGGTGGAATATAAGAATAACAACAAAATGCAGAAGATAGAAGGATAAGGGAAGGAAAAGAGATAGCCTTGGTATACAAAATTGGTATACCCAGAAAAGGGGAAATCATGGAAGAGGAAACACAGTAACCAAGAATCAAGCCAGCAGCACCTTGAGGAATTTATCACTTCATCCAGCCCCCTCCAGATCAATGCCCTGAAGCCTCCTACTCTGTGCGTTCCCAAAACAGCTCACTTGGGCAGGATCTGGCCCCCACTCAGCTGTTTTTTGTGAGAGAGATCTGCCTCTGTTCCTTTGAAACAAAAATGTTAGGACCAGATAAAAGGAAAGAGATAGGAAGACAAAAAGAATAATAGTAATGGTAATAGTAAAAGGACAGAGAACAAATGTACAAGACCTAGGAAATTGAAAAATTAACACAAGAAGCACAGAGGAATAAGATTAGGAAAGTGGAATAGAAACAATGAAACAAGAAACAGAATAGAGAAACAAATATATAAAATGAATTAAAATGCTGGAATGGTGAGAAGAGGGGAAAAGAAGACAGAAGAGAGAAAGAAAAAAGTAAGAAAGAGAAAATATACAGAGAATAAGAGAGAGAGGGAGAATTACAAACAAGAAAAATTGGAGACCGAATAAAAGAGGTGGAATGAAAGAACAAAAATGGAAAACAAAAGATATAAAGATGGAGTGAAAAGAAATATCGTAGGTAGAATAGATCAGTAAACAAAAGAATGAAAGAAAGAAAAAGAAACAAACAGAGAAAGAAAGGGAAGGGATACAAAACAAGCAAGAAACAAGACAGCAGCAACTCATTTTTTTAAAAAAGGAGACAGAAGAAAAAATAAATAAATACAGAAAAACAGCCTTCTTTCTTAGACCCCTAAGGATCTTCTCAGTCTGCTGGTGTTCCTCAATCACTCACCCTGCAGCCTGACCTCTGCAGGTTTTGAACTGGGTTTTAGTGAGTAAAGTAAGGGAAATAAAAGAAAATGATCTTTTTTTTTAAAAATAAGAGATCCAAGAAAAGATAATACAAAGAAAATGTCTTTATGTTCCCTGTCATAAAGTTTCAGCTGGATGCCTGATTACCTGGTTGATCTTTTTTTAAGGAATACTAGGAGTCGAACCAGGGACCTCATACATGTTAGGGAGGAATTCTCCCACTGAGCTATTCTGAGCCCTTAGGTTAAGCAACCTTTCAGAAGGCTATCAGTCCCTTTTCCCTCGGGCAGGTTAGATCCCCTGCAGTCAGCTGGAGTGTTGCTGATTGCTGGCTGTCTCTGCCTCCTCACTGATGTAATTCCTCTCTTTACCTAGGTGGCTGGGCGTTACCGCCAGCCTGAGACGATGACCCTCCCCTCTTCCTGTCCAGTCAGGGTCCCTTCTGATATTCAAGGGTGGCCCAGCTGTCTAAACTCGCTGCAAAAAAATCACTCTCCACTCTCCCAGACCCTTCTTCCTTGCAGGGAATCTGCCATCACACTCCCGTTTGGAGCAGGGGACTGGGTCTCCACCTAGTCTGTCCTCCCTGAGGCCCTGGTATGTGTGCCCCTTCCAGCCACCAAGGTAAGCGCCCCCCGATTATTCCTGGCTTCCCTATCTGTCCAGTACCCTCCTAGATGACTCAGAGCACCTTCCCATGGAGGTAGACGTCTGTTCTACTCTCAGATACAATTCTCCAGGAGTTTTACTCCTGCTTAATATCTCGGGGGTGGGGGAGGGGAGTCTTCCCGGCAGCCGGGAGGTTTAATAACTCACGATTACTTGTTTTGGCTTCTTTGTGTCTCTGACCAGAGCTCTTCTGGGAGTTGGTAAGCAATGTCCTGGTTTGCTGTGCCCCAAAGCAGGTCCCCATGGCAGCCTCTGGCTTTTTCTTTGTTGTTTTAGTGAGAGCTAAGATTTATATGTCTGACCCGTCGGCCATGTTCCTACAATCCTAGGTATACACTTTAAAAATAATTGAAAGCAGGGACTCAGACAGATATTTGTTTCAATGTTCATAGAAACATTACTCACAGTTGCCAAAAGATGGAAGCAACTATAGTGTCCATCAACCAATGAATGGATAAACAAAATATAGTTGTGGCAGTTTGATATTATTTATGAATTTCAAAAAGCAATATTGATTATGTTTTTAAACTAATCTATTCCTCTGTTCATGATATCCTTTGATTGTATTAAATTCAGAGGTTTCACTTTTACTTGATTACATTAAGATTAGGGCTTTGATTTGGCCATGCCAGTAGGACGTTGAGTCCCTGCCCCCTTGGTAGGTGGACACTCACACAGAAAATGACACAGCAGAGAGAGCTGAGTTTTGGACACTAGAGCTGCAGGGAGAGAGCCAAGCCATTTGCCTGGTAGTTCACAGCTGGCCTTGTGGAGAGAGCAGAGCAGCTGAGCCTGGAAAGAGAGGGGCCCTGGGAAGAGAGACAAGCCTTATGCCAGCCTACAGCTGAGATCGGAACAAGCTGGGACCACAGAGCCTTAAGAGGAAGAGGAAGGCTGAATCCTCACAGAGACCAGCAGCCATCTTGCTCCAGCACGAAGCAACAGACTTTGGTGAGGGAAGTAATTTACTCTTTATGGTCTTGTGACTGTAAGCTTCTAACCCAAATAAATATCCCTTATAAAAGCCAACAGATTTCTGGTACTTTGCATCAGCACCCCTTTGGCTGACTAATACAATGTTTTACACATACCATGGAATGTTAACTATTCAGTCATAAAAAGGAATGAAGTTCTGGTACGTGCAACAGCATGGATGAACCTTGGAGACATTGTGTTGAGTAAAATTAGCAAGACACAAAAAGATAAATATTGTATCATCTCACTGATAGGAAATAATTAGAATAAGCAAATTCATAAAGTTAAAAACTAGAATACAGGTTTCCAGAGGCTGGGGTTGAAGTAGGGAGTGGGGAGTTAATGCTTAATTGGTACAGAATTTCTTTTTCAGGTGATAGAAATGTTTTGGTAATGGACGGTAGTGATGGTAGCACAAAATTGTTAATACAGTTCATATCACTGTATTGTATATCTGAATGTGCTTAAAAGGAAAAATTTTAGGTTGTTTATATGTTACTAGAATAACAAATTTTTAAAAAACCATAGGACTGTACAACACATAAGTGAACCCTAATGTAAACTATAGACTATCCTTAATAGTACTATAGTTAATAGTACAATTATAATAATATTTTTCCATGAATTTTAACAAAGCTACCACAAATGCAAAGTGTCAATAATAGGGAAAACTGTGTAAGAATATGTGTGTATGTGGGGATGGGGGGGGGTGGGGAACTGTATATGGGAACTCTGTATTTTCTGCATGATTTTTCTCTAAACCTACAACTTCTCTAATAAAAAAAACATATAAAAAGAATACATAGCATGCTCCTCAACTCTACACATATTTACTGAGCAACTACTGTGTGCCAAGCTCTGTTCCAGGTAATCCAAGTAGAGCACAAACAAGAGTTAAGCCCCAGCCCTCACAGCATTTAGATTCTACCAGGGAGTGAGAGGGAGGCAAACAATTTATAAAACAAGCCATTCAATATATAGCATATGATAAGTGCTGTGAACAAAAGGCCACGAATAGGGGCCAGAGAATAGGAAGGGGTACTATTTTGGGTTGTGAAGGAAGACCTCTAGGATAAGGTGATCTTTGAGCAGACACTTGAAGGAAGTGGTGGGGAGAGTTTACGTAGATAAGGGGGGATAGATCATGCCAGCGAGAGCCATCGCTCTGAGGAAGAAAAGTGCTTGGCATCTGCAGGAACAGTGAGGAGACTAGAACGGACTGTGTGAGGGGGAGGGTGACAGGAGTTGAGTGAGAGAAATTGTAAGGCGGACTGTGTGGCCGTGTAGGCCTTTGTGTGGGGACTGGCTCTGTATTCTGAGGCACGGGAGGATTCGAGGAGAGGAATGTTATGATCTGCCTTACCTTTAAGAGGATCCCTTTGGCTACTAGGTGGAGAATAGACTGCAGCGAGGTAAGGGTGAAAATGGGGATACTGGTTAGGAGGAGGCTGTTGCCTCCAAGGAAGAGGTAATGATAGAACTGAAAAGATTTCTCATAGATTGGATGCAGAGTTTGAGAGGAGAGTAGTCAATGATTACTCACTGATTTCTTGGCATATGCCTCCATTTACCAAGATATGAAGAAATGATGGGAAGAAAAGGTTTGGTAGGGAAGATCAGGAGTTTGATTAATAGGCGTGAGATTGGCATGCTTATTAGACATCCAAAGAGATTTGATTAGGTAGTTGCGAACCTGAGGTTCAAGAGACAGGTCTGTGATATCCATTGCAACCATCAAGTAGTAGATAGTTTTTAAAGCTCTGGGACTGGATGATATTCCAAGGAAGGGAGTATATAAAGAGAAGAAAAAAATGTTGGGAGACTGAGCCCAGGTCCTTCCAGATTCTAGAGGCTGGAAGATGAAAAGGAACACTTTATGATGATTCAAGCACTTTAAGGACCAGTGTTTTGGAAAAACATATATTTTTTGTTTACTTGATTAAATTTTAAAAAAGCATTTTAAGCATTTTAATAAGTAAATAGATACTCATGATAAAAGTTAAATAATCAAATAGCACACAGGGTGTATAATGAACAGAAATTACCTTCTCCAACCCCACCCTTCTCTACACTCTCCTCAGAGACAACCAGTTTTAATAATTTAGAGTTTCTGGTGATTACCTTCTATTGAAGAGCTTTACTTCATCATACTTTTACAAATACATAAAAATTGGATCAGAAGTATGAAGAAGTGGCTGGGAATGTTTGACCGTGTCACTAGGGACTTCCAGAACTGGTCTCTTGGAGCACAGAGAGATAAGAAGTCAAGATTGAGGCACAACAGATCCAGTTCTTAGAATGAATGCTTTCCATCCGACTGATTTCTTTCCTGTAAAGCAGTGTGTGAGTGAGTGTGTGTGTGTTTGTGTGTGTGTGTGAGAGAGAGAGAGCACATCTGTGGGGCTGCAGGGCTGCCTGCTCGAATTTTAGGAAATCCAGGAATTTTCAAATCCCTATAAACTCTCCTAATTGTGACTAACAGAGAAAAGGTCAGTTTAGTGAGTCTATATTAAAAAATATCTGCTCCCTAGAGTATGGGCAACAATCTAAATTATTGAAATGTCAGGTCAGAAATCTGTTCCTGTTCTAAGAGTACTATGTCTTGTGGGTGGACAAGGAGTTTTCTATTATAATAGCTATTTTGATGAATATCCTCTGGCTCTTGCAAGTGGGAAACGTTGGCAAGAGAAGCAATTCATTAAAAACTGATTTACTCCTCAGGTAGATTTATAGTAGATTTCAAATTAATAGATTCACGTAGGGATTTTTACTAATGGTGCCAAAGTGTTCATGGGTGATGTGACGTTATCTGCGAACTGCTTTAAAATAACCCAGGACCTACACCCAACAAAGTGGCAGCTACAAAGGAAACAAGACTGTAAAACTGTCCATAATTTTTGAAGCTAGGTGATGGGTGTGTGGGAATTTATTATACTCTTCTCTCTACTTGAAGTATGTTTGAACAAGTCTGCAAGAAAGAGTTAAGCAAAAAGATGAAAAATATTAATGATATAATGCTGCAGGCTTTACCTTAACTAGCTCACAAACTTTCCTTGGTATTATATTCTGCTGGTAATATTACCCATTAGATAAAGATGTATAAGCGATCTGAAACTATAAATGTGATCTACAAATATGAAGTATGTTAATGATTTATATAATTATCACTAGATTCACTGTAACCGATAGGTGTTTGTGTCTGTGCGTTCTCTCTTCCAGGGAGAGAGGAGATCAAGGGAAGGTCCTTTTCAGGCACCTGGCATTGCTGACCATGCTGGGCATAGAAGAAGAGCTGTTAGAGTGAGGAACACAAGAGCCCCTCTTGCTCCAATGGCTCCAGGCCTAGTATAGCTGCCCTGGGCTGCACCTGCTCAGTCACCCCTGCTGATTGATGAGTCCAGGGAGCTGGCAGATATATATGTATATATATATGTATATATGTATATATATATATGCATATATATATGTATATATGTATATGTATATATATATAAAACTTTCCCCTGTGGGGCTGAAGAAATACTTCCAGTTGTGATGAGAGATTGAACAAGATAAGGTCAAGAAAGCATAGCAGGGCAAAGCCGGCAGGGACCTTAGAGATATTATTGCCTAGCTCTCTCATTTCATCATTGTGTTGTAGATGATCCCACCACACTTCAATGAGGTCCGTAGTCCCTTGTCAAGAATGCTGATTGCAGGGTACATTCCTGTGATAAAAGCCAACTTTTTATCTCCACCACCCTAGAGGTCCCTCAAGTTTGTCTCTGGTCTCCACAGTCCAGGTCCAACAGTCTGAAGACCAGAGAGTGACCTTCAGCCTAAACTCTGGTCAAGCCTTCACTTCCTGCACTAGAATCTGCCAGCTTCCCAGAAAAAAAATGACAGAAAAAAAAACAGAATTTTCTGAGTCTGAATTATTTGATCTTATTCTAATCTTAAGTAAACAATATGGTAGAGCTTTGCTTTGGCCTGTTCAAATGGTTTTTACAATTCTTCTCCCTGACTGAGGGGGACAATCAGTCAATCATGTTCTTACTTGGAGCCACAGATTCTAAAAAAAACCCCTTTTCCAATGCCTTAGTTTGATTTTTTACAAAGGAACAGTCTACTCCAAAGAAAATGAATACAAATCTCCACCTCTTGCAAAAAGCCAGTTTGAACAGACAGATTTTCCTGCTTCCATTCTTTCCATCAGTGTTTCAAAGGCCTCAGAACCAAAGCTGAGTCCTAGTAACTCCCTCATCATTCAGCAGTATCTGCCGGAGGGGAGCTACTCCCATGCACGTGGTTTAGCGAACTCAGTCTTGAGATGCAAATTGGCTTCCTTCTTGTATATCTTTCTTTTGGGAACACTGCTTTTCCGCTGTATATCAACCCCTGCTACAGTAAGGAAAACATTCAACTTTAAAACGGCCAAACAGTATTTTAAACAAAGCTGAGATATGTTATTTCTCCAAATTCATTCAACAGTGATTTATTGAACACATTATGTGTCAGGCATTAAGGAGGTGGGGGGTGGGTGGGGGGACCTTCCTCTTTCCTTCTTACTGCCACAAATTATGTGGGTTTCCCTTCTGAGACATCATCTCAACTGTGAGGTGAAGCTTTTTGCTTGGGATGGATGCCTGTGGTATTAACAATAAACTGTGGGGGGTGTGGGCGGTGGGGAGCATGGGAATCCCTGTAGTTTCCTAGTAATATTTGGGTAATCTAGGCACCTTTATAAAATGTATATATATATATAACAAATAACATTTATGTAAACAAATGCAAAAAAAAA
>JAQZBX010088525.1:0-12739 GCA_029593785.1 Cabassous unicinctus
GTTAATGCCAAAAGGATGCCCATTCAGCATCCTTCCTCCATCCTTTTGAAATACAAAGGGAGGAGATGTTGGGGACCTTCAAGGTAGCACATTTATTACGCACCTTGTCAGCAGCACCGGTGACATGTAACATGGCCACCAGGGCTGATACAAGAACAGCTCAAACTATTGTTAGCCTTCTTCAAGGAAGTTAAGAGAGTTCGCGCCAAAAGCGCCCCCCTTTTTCGCGCCTAAAGCAACTGCCATCTACCCTAGCAGCAGCAACCACCAATCCCAAACTGCCACCCGTCCTTAGGTCCACCAATCCTCACCCTTTTCCCCTCAGTATATATACCCTGCCTCTTCAATAAACTTTTGCAGCTTGATCAGAATCCTGTCTTGCTGTCATCTCTCACGTCTCTTGTTCCATCCCATTCCCGCTCCCCCTCTCGTAGGTTCCCGTTGACAGTCCCGCGGGCCGGGACAGGTTACTGTAAGCTTCTACCCCAAATAAATACCCTTTATAAAAGCCAAGAGATTTCTGGTATGTTGCATCAGCACCCCTTTGGCTAATACACCTTCTGAATATCTTCTTTGGTAACGTGTACATTTATATATTTTCGCTCATTTTTATAAATAAATTGTTTGCTGCCTTACGTTGAGATTTAAGAGTTCTTTGAATATTTGGCTATAAGTAATTTATCAGATGTGTGTTGCAAATATTTTATTCCAGACTGTGCTTTGTATTTTTCATTTTATGAACAGTGTATTTTGCAGAGAAGATTTTTAAAATTTTAACAAAGTCCAACTAATCAACTTTTTTCTTTTATGGATCATACTTTAGCATTGTATCTAAAAATGAATCACCAAACTCAGGATCGCATAGATTTTCTCTTATGTTGTCTTATAGAAATTATATAGTTGTTTTCATTTTACATTATGTTTCTAACCTCTCATTTAGAATTAATTTCTTGTGAAATGTGTAAGAATCAGTGTCTAGATTCTTTATTTTTGTTTTTGTTTTTGGCATATGTGTGTACAAATTATCCCAGAACCAATTTTTTGAAAAGTCTATCCACTCTCCATTGAATTATATTTGTTACTTAAAGATCATTTGACTCTATTTGTATGGACCTTTTTCTGGACTCTATTCTGTTCCATTGAGCAGTGTGTCTATTCTTTCACCAATATGCTGTTTTGATCACTGCAGCTGTGTAGGAAGTCAGATAATCTGAGTTCTCCAACTGTGCCCTCTACGATATTGTATTGGCTGCTCTACATTTTATACTTTTCCTTACAAATTTTAGAATCTTGTGAAATCCATAAAATAGCTTCCTGGGATTTTGATTAGGGTTGCACTGAATTTACAAATCAAGTTGGAAAGGAATTGACATATAAACAATATTCCCATCCATTCACAAGTAATTAGACTTCATTTATTTAGGTCTTTGATTTTTTTTATCAGAATTTAGTATTTTCCACATATATATCCTATCTATATATTTTTAGATTTACATCTCAGTATTTCATTTTTATGCTAATGTAAGGTTATTGTGTTTTTAATTTAAAATTCCATTATTTGCCAATTGCTGGAATAAAGGAGAGCAATTGACTTTGATATATTAATCTCATATCCTGTGACCCTGTTATAATCACTTATTAGTTCTAAGGTATTTTTGTTGTTGTTGATACTTTGGGATTTTCTGCATAGACAATTATAACCTCCATGAATAAAATTGGTTTTATTTCTTCTTTTCCTTTCTTTATTATATTTTAATAAGGGTGGTGTCAGGAGAATCCTTGCCTTATACCAGATCATATGGGAAAAACATCCATTTTCTCACCATAGAGTATGATGTTAACTATAATTTTGTTGTAGCTCTTCTTTGTCAAATTAAGGAAGTTCTCCTTTATTCATAGTTTGATGAGAGTTTGTATCACGAGTGGGAATTGGATTTTGTTAAATGCTTTTTCTGTGACAATTGATATAAACATGTAATTTTTCTTTTTTAGCCTGTTGATATGCTGTATTACATTAAATGATTTTCTGATGTTAAACCATACTTTCATACATGGAATAAACCCCATCTGAGTGTGGTGTATAATACCTTTTACACATTGTTGCATTCGTATTTTTGAAGATTTATACATCTGTTTATTAGAGTAGTAGTTTTCCTTTCTTGTAATGCTTTTTTCTGCTTTTGCTAATAGGGTAATAATGCCCTCATAGAATGAATTAGGGTGTGTTCCTTCTGCTTCTATTTTCTTTAAGAGGTTATACAGAATTAGTATAATGTCTGCTTTAAATGTTTTGTAGAATTCACCAAAGAAAAAATCTGAGCCTAGAGCTTTATTTTTTTGGAAACATTTATTTAATTTCTTTAATAGTTATGGCCCTTTTCAGAATATCTATTTCTCTTTGTGTGACTTTTAGTAGTTGTGCCTCTCAAGGAATCGATCAGTGTCATCTAAGTTATCAAATGTGTGGTCATAGAGCTGTTACTATATTACCTTACAGTTCTAATTTCCATGGGATCACTATTGATGACCCTTCTTTCATTTCTGTTATTTTTTGCATCTTCTCTCTTTTTCCTTGATTAGCCCAGCTAGAGGTTTATCAAGTTTGCTGATCTTTACAAAGACTCAGATGTTGGTATCATTTATTTTCTCTATTGCTACCCTTTTCCCAATTTCATTGATTTCTGCTTTAATGTTTATTTTTATTTTCTTTGCTGGCTTTAGACATAAATTCCTCTTCTTTCTCTAGCTTTCTCAGGTGAAAGCTTAGATTACTGATTTTAGATCTTTTATCTTTTCTAATATGTATTCAATGTCTTAAATTTCCACCTAAGCACTGCTTTTGCTTTATCTCCAAAATGTGATAAATTATATTTTCTTTTCATTTAGTTCAATATATTTTTAAATTTACTTTGAATTCTTTCTTTGATCCATATGTTATTTAGAAGTGTATTGCTTAATCTTCAAATATTTTGGATTTTTTCACCTATCATTCTATTACTGGTTGCTAGTTTAATTCTGTGGTAGTTTGTGAACTTACTTGTGTGATTTCTAATCTTCAAAATTGTAGGTGTATTTTTCATGGGAAAGAATGTGGTCTATCTTGTTGAATGATCCCTGTGATCTTGAGAAGAATGTGTATTCAGCTGTTGTTGGATGAATTGTTCTAAAAATGCCAATTAGATCCAGTTGATAAATAGTGCTGTTAAAATCAGATTTTCTGCCCAAGGGTTCTATCGGTAACTGAATGAAAGGTGTTGAAGTCTCAATTATAATAGTGCATATGTGTATTTTTCCTTGCAGTTCTATCAGTTTTTGACTCATTAATTTTGACACTTTGCTGTTAGTTGCATAGGCACTAAGGATTGTTATATCTTCCTGGAAAATTGTCCCCTCTCTTTTTATGTAATGTTCCTCTTTATCCCTGATACTTTTTCTTGTTTTGAAGTCTTCCTTGTCTGAAATTGAAATTTCTTCTAAAGTTTCTTTTGATTTGGGTATGCATGGTCTATTATTCTCTGTTCTTTTACTTTTAACTTGTTACTGTTTAAAATGGCTTTCTTTTAGACAAAATCTATTTGTCTCTTCATGGGTCTCTTTCTTTTTCATTCTTTAAAACTCAATTTAAGAGTCATTCTTAGAGACACTTTTCCTTAACTACATTATGTAAAATACTATTTATGTAAGTCCTTCTGAATCTTGTCTGACCCATAATTAACTTTCTTAATTTTACCTACTGTATTTGTCTTTTTGCTTGATTTTGCTTGATACCCCATTACAATGTAGGCTGCTTGAAGGTAGTGTCCATATATTTGTTTATATTCACTACCATACATCTACTGCATGTCACCTAGTTTGACCTACAGTGGTTTTTTTTCCTTTTTTTTTATTAGAGAAGTTGTAGATTCCAAAACAATCATTCATAAAATATAGCATTCCCATCTAGCACCCTATTATTAACACATTGTGTTAGTGTGGATCATTTGTTACAAATGATGAAAAAACTTTTTTATAATAGTACTATTAGTACATGATTTAACGGAGGGTTCACTGCTTGTGTTGTACAGTTCCATGGACTTAAAAAAAAAATTCTAATACTGTAGGCACAACTTTAAATTCCCACTTTTAGCTACATTCAAATATGTAATTCAGGCTGTCAATTATGCTGTCAAAGTTGTGCTACCATCATCACCATCCATTACCAGGATTTGTCCATATATATTTATATATTTATACACACATATATATTTTATATAGAGAGAGAAATGACTTGTGAAGGAGTTTTGAATTAATTTTCCTTAATCAATAATTCAAATATGTTTTTCTCAAAGCTCATGGTTAAAATATTCAAGCAGAGAGTGAAATTGAAATAGAATTAATCCCTATAGATTCTGAATCCTAGGTTTCAAAAGTGCTGTTTCCTTTTATTTATGTTATTGGGCAAGATAATTTTCCTCTCTTCTATGGGTTTCCACATCTGTAAAATGAAGCTAATAATAGTACTTATTTTTTAAAATTTTAGTGAGAAGAAGAAAAGTTAATAAATGTAAAATATACAAATGTAAAACCCCATAATATGAATGTTTAATAAAAGTTACCTATTATTAATTTTATATGAAGGTGGAATATGAATAATAATCATAAATGTCATGAAATAAATGTACTTAAAATAGTCTATACTATTTCTTCCAAGTGTGTTTCAAAGTATTATAAAGGCATAAACAAATTCATTTCCATAGGAATCCCTAAATTTATGTAGCATAGTTACTGCCTTTTTATATTTAGTATGAGTGATTGATAGTGAGAACTTAAACACAAATGGCATACACTGTCAGTTATCATGGCACTCCCATGTGATCCATCTATACACTCTATTTGATGGTGTGTAATTTGGATGTGTAGCTTTGATATCTTTACTAGGAAAGTTTTAAATGAAGACTTTAATATAAAATTTAAATATCATTGATAATGTAACTGCTGTGCAATTTGCATGTTTTTCTATTTAGAATAGAGTGACATGCCTATCGTTTTTTTTTAAATCAATTTATTGAAGTACATCATTCATACATGAACATACATAAACTATAAGTTTTCAGTAAACATTGTGAACTTACAAAACAAACATGCATAACATCATACAGGGCTCCCATACATCACCCCACCACAAACACTTTGCATTGTTATGAAACATTTGTTAACAAATTATGAAAGAGCACCGTCAAAGTATTACTACTACTAACTGTAGTCCATATCTTACTTCCATATACTTTTTTTAAAGAATTCATTTATTTATTTACTTTTATCCATTTTTACCCCACCTCCTTCCCCCGTTTTTGCTGTTTCTGTGTCCATTCGCTGGGCAACACCCTGTGTCCATTTGCTGCCCTCTATTCTCATCCTTCTCCTCCTGTCTTCACTGGGATTTGATCCTCGGAACCTCTGATGTGGAAGAGAGGCGTCCTACTGCCAGCGCTACCTTAGTTCCTGGTTTTTCAGTGAGTCTCGTCTTGGCTCTCCCTTGTGTCACTCTTCTGTCATCATCTTGCTGCATGGCTTGCTGGGCCTGATGGCGCACCCATGCACAGGGCCTGACTGCGCAGCCATGCACGGGACCTGGGGGACTCACCCACTCGTGGGCCCTGGCAGCGAGAATTTTTGTTTTTTTTCTTTTTACCAGGAGGTCCCAGGGATCGAACCCAGGTCCTTCCATATGGGAGACAGGTGCCAAACCATTTGGGAGACAGATACCCAAACATTTGAGCCACATCTGCCCCTTGCTATATCTCTTAAGGTTGACCAAATACCTAGCGTTACAGTCATTTCCCATACAGGATGGTCATATAATAAATCAGGCTTGATTTATCACCAGCATTCTAAAAACCAGACCTAGGGAGAAAAACTAGGTCTGGGGACACAAGCATGTTTTATAAAATAGTGAATGTTTAGCCTACCCTGATTATCACAAAATCAGGACAGCGAGAATATTTGCATCCTACTGATTTTTCTCTATAGTATCTACATCATTGATTATTTACTAAAAGTCATAGACATTCAGAATACACAGATTATTACAGAATATTTACACTAATTAAAGGCCTAATATTTAAAGATTCAAACTCAGATTGAGCAACAGTCCCACTTTTCCTGAAACATAGGCTATCAAACTCATGTCAGTTAAAATATTTAATGCTTAAAACATATTTCCCCTACAAACATACAAGATGGATAATAAATACATGTATAATAATAGCCTGCAGGTATGTATTCTTATCTCAGAGGCTTGATCTGAATGCTGTAAAACAAATATAATGTTTGCATTTCCAGGGCTAAGGAATATATTAGAATCTAAGGAAAATGATTGTTCAGTATTAGCATTGTGTTTTTACAGAGAATGTTTAGCTGCACAATGAAATTTTCATATGAATATACTATTCCATAATATTTTTAAAACACCAAGTTTACACAGTCCTTATCATATTGATCATTTTACATGTTTTCAGACCTAAGCTGAGTGTTGTTATTGCATTATTATTTTTCATTTGAAATGTATTGATTTTCTGCCTGTAACTTGCAGGTCAATTTAAAAAAGAAAGACTGATTGTAATCACTTGATTTATATATTGTCTAAATGACATTGCCACAATGGGAACTCTTTCATCAGACTGTCAGGTGTATAAATCTTTTATGTACAATCATTTTGACTTTAGGGACATGTTGGAAATTCTTGTCTATCAGGACTGCTTTTTCTTTTTTTTAAATTTTAGACATTCACAGTATTTATATGAGCAAAAAGGTAAACATAATAAATTGGTTATTCAGTATTTAAATATGTGAAGTCAGAGTCAACTGCCACATGCAAAATTGCCTTTATGAGAAATTATTAAAGTTCTGTTGCGTTTAAAGCTCAGAGAAGTTTGGCAAAAATTAAGAATCATAGCACTTATATTTAGGGAGTCACATATAATTGTCCTTTATTCTGGGATTTAAATAATCTTTTAGCTATTTTTCTCTTTGTTATCAAATGATTTGATTTTAAAAGTATAGAAAATAAAATCTTATATTACTTAGGATACAGAAATTCAAATCAGTTTAACTGCTAATTCTGCCATTATTTCAGCCATTGGGTAAAACTTTATCTAAAATTAAATATTTTCACTTAGGCATCAAATTTCTTATTAGCATATATGATTTACTCGCCAAAATAACCAATTTAATACCTTCTCTGATTGGATTGTGAAAACTCAATCAGGGATATTTTTAATATAATTAATGAAATGAAAATATCAGTAAATAAGAATAACAAGGTATGAATTCATCTCAGCTTCTAAATACCTAAATTACCTTCGGAATGCAGCTTAACATTTCTTACCATTTATTCCTGAATTTTAGTTATTTGATAATTGGACTATAGGATTTGTTAAAATCTCTTAGAAGCAAATGTCCATGTTTGTGAAAATGCTATTACTTGAAACTTGATTTCATAAATTTAGTCTGTGTTCATAGATGCTTACCTTGCCTTAAGAAAGTTGACAAACAAATTTAGTATAGTGTAAAACTTATTAAATCCCTTTCTAAATACTTTTTAATTTATCTGAACTTAGTGCTATTGCAATTATATTCTAAATCCCTGGAATTTAACCCCATCTCTTATTATATCTAAGAATCTTAGATTTTGTTAATTATTCTACTTGTCCCCAGACGTTGTTTGTATTTCTGCTATTCTTAGTAGATCATGAAGCATCATTTATGTAATATGTACTTTGGTACATTTTCAAATAAATCTCCACCAAAAATTAGCAAATTTAAAAGCATCATCAATAATTACAAATATTTAATTTCGGAATCCCAAAATTACATGAGGAAAATATTTGATTGATTTCTGCTATCCACTGCTTGATCCAAGACTGCATTTCTTGATGTTTATTGACAACACTCTTGTACCTCCACAGGCTAGATGACTTCCATTAGCTGCTCAAATCCCCTGCTTTATTCATTTTTAAAATATTTTCCATTGTTTTTTGACTACTTTAAATAATTTCTGAATACAATGACATGGGTGGTTTCCAGAGTCTAGATCATGGTATGTCTATCTTATTATACTTCCTCAAATTATTCCACAATGAACTACCTCTTCTATGTTGACTGCTCCTTTGAAGTTTTTTAATCCTGCAGTAGGATGCAAGGGAACAAATGTTTAGGTACCATCCTTAGTTGAAGACACACTAACAGTCTAAAATTATGATTTTTCTGATCTCTGCATCAGTCCATTGATTTTAAGATTGAGATAAGTGGTAGAATCAGATATAGTAAATTTTATCTGGTAATTTAGGCCCAGCTTCATCACTCATCTTCAGAGTTCATTAAAAGGGATAGACAGTATTTTGCAGGTTCCTCATAAATGCTATTAAGAAAATAAAATACATGTTTTTTTCTTTCCTTTGGAAATTTAAAGGAAATGAGTTAAGTAAAGTGATTATTTAAGCAGAAATTGGATTTTCTTCTCAGATAAACAAGTATCATCCTGCTGAATGCATCCTGCTTCCCAGATCCATTCAAAGTCATAAAAGTAATAAAGCACATTTATCCTGTGACTTTCACTGCATAGATAAATATTATGGCATTTCTAATTTACTTAGATGCACTGTCTATGAGTCAATTGAAAAAAAAATATTCTCTGTGATGTATTGGGGAAAAAAATCCATGATATTTTACGGTTCATACATGAAGAGACAGATTCAATTTTCCACCCCTTGAAACTGCTCTTGACCATGTTTCTTGTTTTGTCCAATATTCCTTAGCACTTGTAATGCTAGCAGAGGCTTGAGAAGGGCTTGTGCTTTGGCTTCTTGCCCCTTTTTGCTGCTGTAAACTCTTCTACCAACATGTGACTAGCAAGGACTTGCCAGTTTGAGGATGATAGATTATGTGTGGAGAGAGGTCTCAGTAACCCCAGCTTTCACAGATGAGGACTCAGATGTAAGGTTAAGACTATCTTAGACTGTCCAGATCCAACCAAGCCACTGCCTGAACACAGAGATCAGCAGCCGAGTTGACCTATTCCAAATAATACCCAGCTGACACACAGAATTGTGAGAGAATAAAATAACTTTTTTTATAAGCCACTAAGTTTTGGGATAGTTTGAGATATAGCAAAACCTAAATAAAATGTAGTCTACCCTGAAACTTCAGATCTAGCTACATACAATACGGAAACTATGTCAGTATCTCAAAGAAAGATATTTAACTTTTGTGGAAGAATCGTAAATAAAGAAGCATAGTCAAAGAAAACATCAACCACTGGCACCTCACGAACTCAAAAAAAAATAATGGTCATTATCAAATAATATGTTTTTTCTAATTTTTTTGCTTTAACTGTTCTTTATTGTAAGTATTATATAGATTAAACCATATGTAAATGCTGATATTCAACCATCTTAACATAGGAAAATGGTGATTTCACTTGATTCAAATCAATTCCTGAGCAGTGCTAAAAAATGTGGGAAATAAAAATAATTTCACTACTCATAGATAAACACTCAATACCTTGGTAAGGTAGATAATAATCAATAAACTTTGATGCTATCTGATTATTTATTTTAAAAATTTAAAAAGTGAATCATAATATGAAACAAGATTACTCTATAAGTGGTTCCCTGAACATTTCTTTAAATCACACCATTCGTACATGCCGTATATTCCAATAAACCACAGGTTGCCATAGGGCTATCACTGCAAAGTATCAGAAAATTATTTGGGCAAAAGCTTATAGCTCTGAGGCCATGAAATGTCCAAATCAAGGCACTATAAGAGATGCTTTCTCACTAAGTCAGCTACTGTTGATCCTAGCATCCTGTTATGTGGTGAAGATGGCTGCAGATCTCTGCCTTCCAATCCAGGCTCACCATCTCTCAGAATTCAGTTCCCGGAGCTCAGTTGTGAGCAACCAGATATAGGGGTTGTCTCTTTCCAGCACCTTCTCTCAGTCTTGGCTGCACTGCTTTCTTCCCAAGTTCAGCTATGAGCTATCAAGTAAATGGCAGGGTTGTCTCCTGAACCTTGAGCAGCTCTGTGGGCCCAGTCCCTCTGGGAACCTCTTTCTGCACCTCTGTGCTCTGCTGGTTCCAGACTCTCTCAGCCCTCGAGACTTCTCTGTTTTCTGGTCTCTCTCCCATGGCAGGATCATGACAGTGGCTTCCTTTCCCTCTGTGTTTCTCTCTCTCTATGTGTCTCTGTTTATATCAGACCCGGCAAAAGGGCCAAGCAGGTTCATACCTCACTGAAGTAATCCAATCAGAAGCCCTAAAGTGAGTTTATCGATTAATCTAATCAAATGTCCTTTAACTGAATTTAATGCAATCAAAGGGTACTATGCCCATAGAATAAGATTAGTTTAAGAACATAATCTTTCTACTTTGGGGATTTATAAAAGAACATCAAAGTGTCACATTATTTAACATAGCATTCCTTTTAAGAGTGAGTTTGGTCATGTTGTATATGGCTACTTGTCCAATTTAATATGTGTGTGCATGTGTGTGCATTATCAAGCCTTCTTCACTTTGTTGTCTGTATTTTTAGAGTTGGCTTATCAATTTGTATGAACTTTTCATAGAAAAACAATATTGATAATTTTATAAATAATTTTGAGAAATAGATTTTAAGATAATTATCATGAAATTTTACTAGGGTGATTTTATAATATGAATTTTCATTCTAAATTTTTTAAATGATACATATCTCTTCTAGAAATTCTGGAAAAGTATATCATAATGTTTCATCTCTTTAGATAAAACTGGCAGTGACATGAGAGAAGTTTCCCATTAAAAAACCTTGGTTAAAGCATGTAAAAAGATGTTCAACATTCTTAGGCATTAGAGAAATGCATATCAAAACCACAATAAGATATCACTTCACACTCAATAAGATAGCTATAAAAAAAGAAATAAATGGAGCTCAACAAGTTTTGCGACATCTGTGGAAAACCATTTGAGGCTTCCTCAAAAAGTTAAGCATAGACTTACTATACAACAAAGAAATTCTACTCTAGTTGTAACTCCCAAAAGATTTAAAAGAGATATTCAAACAAAACTTGTACACACATATTCACAATAGCCCAAGAGTAGAAACATCCCAAATATCTATCTGTGGGTGAATAGATAAATATATTGGGGTATAAACATACAATGGAATATTCTTTCCATAAAAATGAATGAATTACTGGTACATACTACAACATGGGTTACCTGAAAAACATTATGTTAAGTGAAAGGAGTTAGATACAAAAGGAAAAATATTGTGATTCCATTTATATTAATTACCAAGAAGAGGCAAACCCACGTTCTTGGGGGAATGGAGAATGGGGACTAACTGCTTACTGGCTATGATGTTTATTTCTGGGATGATGAAAATGTTTAGGAACTAGATAGACGTGGTGGTTGTACAACGTTATGAATGTACGAAGTGCCACTGAGTTGTATACTTTAAAATGGTTAATATTATGTTATGTTAATTGTAACTCAAAAAACATATAGGTTAATAAACTTATGACACTAATAGGTGTTTGCCAAAATTTACATGAAAATCTTCCTGAAAATCTTGATTTGTTACTGTACAATGTACATTGTACTAGCATATAATATTAGATCATATTTTTAACTGGCTTCTGAGAATCCAGGGTTTTTAAAAAACGGATTACAATAATGTTTTGCCATATGAAGATTAAAAAATATTGACCATAATAATGCAGATTTTAAAAAATATATTTCTTTAAAGTTACAACTGTACTCTGCTGTATTACTTGAAATAGCCCTGGATCATCCTTCAGAATATACTTCACTGTCTTATATTTTCAAATATTTCAGGTATTTGTAAAATATGTTAATAATTGCCAGAAAAAATGAATATAAATATACATTCATAATATTGCTGTACTTAAAAACTAGATAATATTTTTAATCATTTGGCTAGAATTTTTTTATCTTTTTGTTTTTAGCCTTTGGCTTTTATATGCTTTGAATCTCACTTTAAGAGATTTTGATGTTTCACCTCACTTATTTAAGGAAGTGTCTGGATAAAATACAAACTTTTCCATTTCAATTGATTTGTTTTTTTATTATTTAATGAAAATTTTGCATCTTTTTGACTTAAGTATTTCAAGGTCCTTAACATATAACTTATTTTTAAAAACTACTCAGCACCCAATAGTAATATTTCAAAGGGCTGTTTCCTACATTTCCTGTGTTATGTTATTAAAATTTTCTTTATTATCATCAGTTTAAAAATAGCAACTGTAAGACAGTACCAGATGAATCCGCTTTCAATTTTCCACTAAACTATCCATGAAGACATTAAAATGAAGGGTCTTTCAATAAAATTGTTTTCTCTTACATGTGACATAAAATATAATCAGATATCAGCCACTTCATTTTCTCAGGTTTTAGGTGGGCAGTCTCTTTTAGGAGAGTTTACAAAGCTGATGCTGAAATGCTCTCCTTAACAAAGAGGTTCCAAGCTCTGTAGATATTACTTCACCACTGTTTCTGTTCCTATAGGCTTCCCTTTTTTCATACCCATGATGACTGACTATGGTAATAATCAAACACAGTTGTTTTTTTGTTTGCTTGTTGTTGTTGTTTTTGTTTGTTTTTTTAAGGTACCAGAGACTGAGGTTTGAACCGAAGACCTTGTTTATGGTAAGCCAGCACTCAACCACTGAGCCACTTTGGCTTCCCTAAGTTGGCTTTGT
>JAQZBX010088526.1:0-12752 GCA_029593785.1 Cabassous unicinctus
TTGCATACCTGGTAAATAAAATCCACTTGATCAGTGTATAATTCATTTGATGTATTTTTGAATATGATTAGCAAGTATTTTGTTGAGGATTTTAGCAACTAAGTTCATTACAGTGATTGGTCTTTAGTTTTCTTGTGGTGTCTTTAAGTGTCTTTGGTATTAGTGTGATTTTAGCATCATAGAATGAGTTAGGAAATGTTTTTTGTACTTCTATTATTTGGAAGAGTTTGACCAATATTGGTGTTATTCTTTCTGGGATATTTTCTGGTTCTCTGCCCCTTATCAATTTCCAACTTCATTCCATTGTGTTCAGAGAAATTATTTTGTATAGTTTCAATCTTTCTAAATTTGTTGAGACATGTTCTGTGACGTAGAATATGGTCTATGCTTGATAATGATCCATGTGTATCAAGAAGAATGTATATCATTCTGTATTTGGATATAATGTTCGGAATATGTCCATTAGGTCTAATTCCTCTCATGTATTATTCAGTGTGATGGTTAGGCTCATGTGTCAATTCAGCCAGGTAATTGTGTCCAGGTTTTTGTTCAAGCAAGCACTGGACTAATTATAATACAAGAGCATTTATGGACTTCAGTCACCAGTGAGTTTACTGCTTGGATGGCTGATTACATCTGCATCAATCGGGGAGTTTGCATCAGCCATGGGTGATGCTTTTATCCAATCAGTTGAATGCCCTAAAAGGCAAAGTGATTTCAACATTCAGAGAGAATTTCCTTGCTCATCTTTGGACAGCCAACTTCTCCCAGAAACTCATCAAGGACCTTTTTTTAGACTTTCATTAGAACCCCTGGTTTGCAACCTGCCTGCAGAATCTGGACTTGTGCATCCCCACGGTTGCATGAGAGACTCTTTGTAAATCTCATATTATTGACAAATATCTCCTCTTGATTCTGTTTCCTGAGAGAACCCTGACTAATACATTCAGGGTCTATGTTTCTTTATTAATCCTTTGTCAAGATGTCACATCTAATGGTGAAAATGGTGTTTTAAAATCCCTCATTATATTATAGGGGCATTTATTCCTCCCTTTAGTTTTGCCATTGTTTGTCTCATGTATTTTGGGGAACACTAGTTAGGTGCATAAATATGTATGATTGTGCTTTATTCTTGATAGATTATCCATTTTATTAATATACAGTATCATTTTTGTCTCCTACAATAGTTTTGCATTTAATGTCTATTTTGCCCAAAATTAGTATACATACTCCCACATTTTTCCATTACTTTATACATATAAAAGCACTTTCAACCTCCTTGTATACCTGGGTCTAAGGTGAGTGTCTTGTAGACATTATATAGATGGGTCATATTTCCTTATGCATTCTGCCAATCTTTGTCTTTAGATAGGAGAGTTTAATCCATTAACAGTCAATGTTATTACTGTCAAGGCAGTACTTAGATCATTTTTCCTTTAGGTTTATGTATGTCATAATTTGTTTATATTCCTCTTTTTATCCTTTTAGCCACTCTTACTAATGATCTTCCTTTCTATACTCTACTCCAACCTTTCTTCTCCTGTTTTTCTTTTCAACCTGCATAACTGTATTTAGTATGTATTAAAAGGCAAGACTCTTGTTGACAAATTTTCTGTTTATCTGCAAATATTTTGAACTCTTCCTCATTTTTGAATGCCATCTTAACTAGATACAGAATTCTTGCTTGGGAGATTTTTTTCTTTTAACACCTTAACTATGTCATACCGCTTCTTTCTTGCCTCTATGGTTTCAAATGAGTAACCTGGCTTTAATCTTATTGAGCTTCCCTTATATATGATGGATCTCTTTTCTCTTGCTGCTTTCAGA
The DNA here is from genome assembly GCA_029593785.1 of Cabassous unicinctus. Classification (NCBI taxonomy): domain Eukaryota; kingdom Metazoa; phylum Chordata; class Mammalia; order Cingulata; family Chlamyphoridae; genus Cabassous; species Cabassous unicinctus. The sequence goes on from JAQZBX010088526.1 coordinate 1,828, forward strand.
ATTCTTTTTCTTGAGTTTTTGACAATAGGATAAATATGTGTCTCAGGATAGGTCTGTTAATATTTATTTTGTTTGGAATATTGTGTGCTTCCTGGACGTGTACATTCAGGTTCTTCATAAGATTTGGGAAACTTGGCCATTATTTCCTCCAAAACCCCTTCTGCCCCCTTTCTCTTATCTTCTCCCTCTGGGATGCTTATAATGTGTGTATTTGTGTATATTGTGTTGTCATAGAACTCTCTAAGTCTCAGCTAAAATTTTCTATTTTTTAATCTATCTGATCTACTATCAGTGCAATTTCAGAAGTTCTATTTTCAATGGCACTAATTCTTTCTTGTGCCTGTTCAAATCAGCTGTTATATGTTTCCAGGAAATTTTTATTTTTTTCATTTTTCAAGAATCTTTAGATTTTAAATGTTACATAAAAATATAGGGTATTCCCATATACCCCACCCATTCTGTCTCTCACACTTTCCCACATTAACAACTCTCATTAGTATGGTACATTTCTTAAAATTGATGATCACCTATTGAAGCATTGCTATTAACTGTGGTCTATAGTTTACATTATAGTTTACACTTTGCACCGCACAATTTTATAAGCTTTAACACAATGTATAATGGTCTGTGTCCATCAAAACGCCATGCTGGTCAGTTCCAATGTCAATAAAATGCCCCATGTTACACCTATTCTTCCCTCTCCCTCCCCTCAGAAGCTCTGGTGGCCACTGCCTTTATATCAATAATATAACTTCTTTCATTGCTAGAAGAATAATAATTCTACTTTAGCCCATTCTTCCATTTCCCCCTTATGTTTTTCCTTCCTCAGTCTTGAGAATTTTGAGAGGGTGATGCCTACTTGGTTTCTGATTGAGAGGGGCATAGGTCCCCTGGGACAGATGGATGGAACTCTCTTGCTTGCAGTTGTAGATATGCTCTGTTTTTTGTGATGGGTGTTGTCCATCATCATCCTTTTGCTAGTTGTCCTGGGCAAGTCCAATGAACTGGAGAGTAGGTGTTGCAACCCTTATGAGATTCAGGGTTCCAGCAGCATATGAGCAAAACTGAATATTTAAGTCTCAGGGACATATATTTAATGAGTACAGTGCCAATTACAGGTTCAAATAAAAGGGGCAGAAGAGTCATGTTTAGGGAAATTATAAATGAATCTAACTCTCTTACACTGGGGAGTATATATTCCAAAATAAGGTCCACTGGCAGGGTGCTGAATTCCTGAGATAGTCTGTCCTTCCTATAGTATCTAGATGTCTCTAAAGCCTTCTGGAACCCCACTATTTGAGGCAGTTTACTTGGGCATTCAATGGGATTTTGCTGAGACTTGCATAAGCTTAACCCATGGAATCAACTCCCAACTCATTTTGAAATCTCTTAACCATAAAAAATCATTTGTATGTAATATTTTCCCTTTTTGGTCAAGGTATATTTCCAAATGCATCACTAGTTGATGCTTGGTAATAATGTCTCAGTGCCAGGCAGGCTCATTGCCAGGAGTTATGTCCCATAAAATGAGGGAAGGTAGTTAGTTTGTATGCTGAATTTGGCTCAGACAGAGGCCACATTTGAACAACAAGGATTCTTTCAGGAGGTAACTCTTAGGCAATATGTAATACTAGGCTTTTTCAATTTCACAAGGAAAGATTCATAAGTACAACCATCCATATCAAGGGCCTGACTTAATTATATGTCCTCTTTTGCTAGGCACTGCCCATGTACCACATTAATAAATTGATGAAGAAAAATCACCTGATCATCTCAATACATGAAAGAAAGGCATTTGACAAAATACATCATTGTTTCTTTATAAAAACAGTCCAAATGATAGTAATAGAAGGAAACCTTATTAATATGATTAAATGCATACATGAAAAACCCATAACTAACATTGCACTCAAAGATGAAAGACTTAAAGCTTTCCTGATGAGATCAATAAGAAGAAAATGATGCCCACAGTCACCGCTATTCAATATTGTGCTAGAATTTCTAGCTAGAGCAATTAGGCAAGAAAAATAAAATAAAAGGCACCCAAATAAGAAAGGAAGAATTAAAACTTTCCTTATTCACTGATGATATGATCATATACTTAGAAAATCCTGAAAGATCCACAACAAAACTACTAGACCTTATAGACAAGTTCACCAAAGTGGCTAGTAACAAGATTAATTGCAAAAATCTATAGTGTTGCTATACAATAATGTGTTATACTAATGAACAATCTGAGAAGGAACTCAGAGAAAAAATTCCATTTACAATTTTGACTAAAATATTTGAATATTTAGGAATAAATTTAACAAAGGCTATAAAGTACCTGCATACAGAAATCTCTAAAACATAGCTACAATAAAGATGGTCTAAATAAATGGAAAGATATTTCATGTCCATGGATTGGAAGAGTAAATATGATTAAGGAGTCATTTCTATCCAAACTGAACTACAGTTTTGACACAATCCCAATAAATATTCCAACACTCTACTTTGTAGATTTGAAAAAGCCAATTTTCAAATTTTTCTGAAACTCAAAATGCCCCTAAATATAAAAAAATATCTTTAAAATAAGAACAAAGATGCAGGTCTCTCATTTCCAGAAATTAAGGAATATTATCTAGCTACAGTGGTAAAAACACCTTGGTACTTAAATAAAGATCGGTTGACCAATGGAATCAAATTGAGAGTTTGGAATAAAACTTTCACATCTATGGTCAAGTGATTTTTCACAAGGCTCTCAAACTCACTCAACTGGGTCAGTACAGCTTGTTCCACAAATGGTGCTGGGCAAACTAGATATCCTTATATAAAAGAAAGGGGACTCTTACCTCACATCTTATTCAAATGCATCAAAGACATAAGTATAAAAAAACTAGAACCATAAATGTCTTAGAATAAAATAGAGGTCAGCATCATCAAGACCTTGTGGTAGGCAATGGTTCCTTGGGCCTTACAGCCAAAGCATGAACAATGAAATTAAAAGTAGATACATGTGACTTACCCAAAATCAAACACTTCTGTGTTTAAAACAATTTTGTTTAGAAGATGAAAAGGCAGCCAACTCAAAGGAAAAATATCTTCAGAAAACACATTTTTGACAAGGGCTAGATATCCATGTTAAAGAGCTCATAGAACTTGACAAAATGGCAAGCAAGCCAATTAAAAATTGGCCAAAAGACTTGAATAAACATTTTTCTAAAGAGAAATATAAATGTTCAAAAGAAACATGAAAAGATGCTCATCACTAGCTATTAGGAAAATGCAGAACAAAACTACAATAAGATATCATTTCATACCATACAGAATGGCCATTATTTTTTTAAAAAAAGAAAGCTACTAGTGCTGGATAGGATGTGGAGAAATAGGAACACTCCACTGTTGGTGGGAGTATAAAATGGTGAGACCTCTTTGGAATTTGGTATGCTAGGTCCTCAGCAAGCTAAATATAGAAATGCCATATTATCTTGTAATTCCCAGTATTAGGAATATATTCAGAAGAACTGAAAAAAAGGACATGAACATATACTTCCATACCAATGTTCATAGCCACATTATTCACAATTGCTAAATGATTGAAAGAACCTAAGTGTTCTTCAACTGATTAATGGATAAACCAAATGAAATCCAATATACACACACACACACACACACACACACACACACACATATGATAGAATACTATTCAAGTGTAAGAAGAAATGAATTGGGGAAGCACATGACAACATCAAGGAACTGTAAGAACATTATGTTGATTGAAAGAAGCCCACAAAATGACAGATATTGTATGGTCTCACTGATATGAACTAAATGCAATGAGTTGACTTATGGAGTTGGAAAATGGAGTGTATGTTGGTGGGAAATAGAATTTGGGTTGAGAAGGGGAGCTGATACTAGATGTATGTATAATGCTTAATAAGTTCAACTGTAAATATGAGGTAAAGGGTGGAGTTGGTGGCACATTATGAGTATAACAAACACTTTTGATTTATGGATGTGATTGTGGCTAAATCAATCTAGGGAGGTTAAGGTTAATTGGAGGGCAGCTGGAGGATAATATAGGGATGTATAAAAATGATTTTCACAGTTAATGAGGATTGTGGTTAATAATAAATATGCAGTAATGCTCATCTACTACAAGGTGTTAAGAATATAGTGATACATGGAAAAATGTACTGAATGCCAATTATAGACTATAATTAATAATATTGTAATTTTTTTTTGGAAAAGCAAATAAGGTACTATAACAAGGTTAACACTCAAAAAAGAATATGGGGTTTAGTTTTATGGCATATGAATATGATAGCCATTTTTTCTCTTCTTCAGTGTCTTCATTAACAAGGAGATGTTGATCATATAATTTCACCAATCTATGCTCATCTGTGTATCTTCATGAGGACAGGAGGAAAAATTGACTTTCTTTTTGGGATTTGATGAAATAAATGCCAGGATACAAAATTTTTGGAATGATACCTCCATGATTTAATCTGGGTTTTGTCTGTTAATTTATTTTTTGAATTGAAACAATGTTTGAATTTTAAAATCCCCCCAAATAACGTGATATTTCATACTTAATATCGATGGTGTAAGATATCTCCCCATAATTTTTAGCAAAAGCAGCAAGTAAAGATGGTAGAATCCACCTCCAACATCCTAAAATAGTGACCCTGCCATATTTGCCAAAAGAACATTCCCAACATTGTAGTTTAAACCACAGGCCTACAAATCCCCAGAGTTCACCTGTTTTCCTAGGTACCAGGCTCCAACATTAACTACATCCCTAGAAACATTTTTCTTTTTCCTGTCAATCTCCAAATTAAGTGAATGATCTTCAGAGACCCTTGTGTGATTGTATCATGGGCTGTGGCATAATTGGTCTAGGTACCCTTAGCACATAATGCTTTCCAAGAGTCATTACACTGCCTTATTTATGCATTTAGGGGCCAGGCATGCCTTTGTGACTTAATACAAGGGTAATGTGGGCAGCAGTTTGTATATTTCAAAAGCTTGCATTATACTTTATTTTGTACTTCCTGGTGCTTTCTCCATATGCATTTATGAAATTCTGCATGTCTGTGTACATATCAATACATATATACCATCTGCCAGGAAACTGCAAAGATTTTCCGTAAAGCCCACCCATGTTGTTAAATAGTTTAGGCTTTGTGGGTCATGCAGCCTCTTTCACAACTATTGATTTCTGCCATTTTGACAGGAATTAGGTATAGACCATAAGTAAATGACCAAGGGAGAGTTATTCCCCCAAAAAACTATTATTTACAAAAACATAAAACAGCAGATTGAACCTCAGGACCATAGTTTCTGGGCCTCTGCTCAATCTAACACATCAAGTGTTTAGTTTTTTATGCTAATCTTCCACTTTCCAGTTTCTCTTATTGGACTCCATGTGACAATTATCACACAACACCTGAGAAATACCAAGAAGCCTGTTGCCATGATAATTTCTTTTTTCCCCCAAACCATAAGCTTTCATGCTCAAACATAGTAACACAAAATGGGACACAACTATGAAGAAAGCTAAATGAAAAATCATGACAGGAAAGTAGGGTCAGATTTGTGGATTGGGAGACTTGTAGCTTCAAGAAACAGAAAGTCTCTGTGAAAATTGCTCCACCAAACAGGTAGATTTGGGATTTCCCTTTGTTTTAGTTTGCTAAAAGCTGCTGGGAGCAATATACCAGAAATTGGTTGGTTATTATAATGGGAATTTATTAGGTTAAAAGATTTTAACTATGCACTGGCAAAATGTCCTAATCAAAGCATCATCAGAGATACTGTGTCACTGAAGGTGGACTGCTGGCAATCCTGGTTTCCAGCCATGTGGCAAGAAACAATGGTGTTTATGCTGCCTGGGTCTCTGCCTTCTCCTTCATGCTTACTTCTCCTCAAGCTCTCCTGTGTGTTGTCAGGCATATGGCTCATCCCTCCCCTCTCCTCCATGACACTCTCTAAGCCTCTTGAGGGCCTCTTATCATGTCTCTGAGCTCTGCTGATTCCAGACTCCAGCCTCCATGACCTCTCACTCATCCTCTCAGGGTTTCTCTGTATCTGCAACTTTTGTTTGTGTCTGTGGCTTCTTAGTTTTCTTTTTAAAAAGGACTCAAGAGGATTAAAACCCACCCTCGGTCCTGGCATCTAGTCAAAGGCCCATCTATGATTAGTTTACAGGCACAGGAATGGGCTCATTGAAAAAATAGGATTTTGGTTGGACAGCAAAAGATCTAACCCAGAATTCCCTTAAAAGGGAAGCTTTTAGCAAAAAAGCTACTCTAGGGTTGATTGAATCATAGTCTGCATGATTCCCTATAGGTCTTTTCTCCTTTCTTTAAATATATTTTTTTATTTTAAAAAGATATTAGATTACATAAATGTTACTTAAAAAGGGGGAATTCCCATATGCCCCACTCCCTACATCTCCCACATTTTCCCACATTAACATCCCACATTAGTGTGGTGCATGTTACAATTGATGAACACATTTTGGACCACTGACACTAAGTGTGAATTATAGTTTATATTGTCATTTACACTCTCTCCCACACAATTTTTTCGGTTATGGCAAGATATATAGTGGCCTATATCTGTCATTGCAATGTCTTTTCACTTTTGCATTTGAAGTGCTTTGGTTTTTCTGTGAGGCTGACTCCTCTCCTTTTCCCCTGCTGCCTGCCTGTGTTTCACTCATCCCCTGCAAGGGGCTGTCTACATCTAGGGCACAAATGAAAATTTTCTATCTTATCTCTTCTCAGAAGGGAGAAGCAACTCTCCAAGACTACCAGAAGACTGCTTTCTACCTGCATCCCCTATATGCTCTTATATGCCAATCCATGACTATATCTTGCTTTAGAAAAATTGTGATTAGACAAAAGCTCTTGCAGCTTTCAAGTAAAACCTCCAAAATGACACCGTTATTCTCAGTACAAGACAAACAAGATATGCACCTTTGTAAGGTTTATTTTTCAATGAACCATGAAGATATCCATGGATGAAAGTGTTTCCATCAATGAAAATGAATAATTACTGAGTCTCCTGTATAATTGCATTACTGCCACTGTCTTGATTATGCTCATTTAAACTAAGTATATATATACAGGACATATTTGAATAAGGCAGGATCAATACTGGTGGTGTTGGTCATTGTTTCATGGGATCTATGGGATCAGGATTTTGCTATGTGATAAGAAATTTCAGGAGGTTAGAGCTGGTTTTGTAGTTACTGCAGAGGTAAGAGCTTATCCAACTGTCAGTGGCAGCAGTAACCTGCAGAAGAAAAAATTGAGAATAAAAAAGGAGGTGACTTCTGCAAGGCCACATGGACAGGTCTACAGGCTCCAGATTATAATCCATCACTTAAGGATTTGACAGCTGTCTTCTTTGGCTTCAGAGTGACAGCAGGGTGAATGATTTTACAGTTTGAGCCTCAAAACAGGAATGGGGTTTAGAAGTACCTTTAAAGGCCAATAGCTTTGTTGTAGGGTACTCTCAGCCTCAACTTCACAGGTGGCTGTAGGAAAGTATGGAGCCAGAGGAGCACAGAGCAGGGAGGTCCTTAGAGGCTACCACATCCTGGGGGCCAGTAGATGGTAGTTGTGTAGACACAGCACTTGTACCAGTAGCCTAAATCCAAATCCAAACCTGCCTCTTTCTTGGACAAATCACTTAGCTGCCCTCTGCCTCTGATTTCATGTCTGCAAAATAGAAGCTAATATAAGTGTCAACTTCCTAGGGTTTCTGAGAGAATAGGTACATAGGAACTGCACAGTTATGCTAGCATTCACTTTATTTCCAGATGGGTAAATGGAGGCTCATACAAAAAGTATCACAGCAGGCCCATAGCAGATAAAAAACCAAGGCTCAGATATCCTGAATCCATTCACTAGTCTCTCTTGCCTCTCATGCCATGCCCCTTAATTTCAATTTCCCTCCTGTAAAACAGAGATATGCATACCACAACACAATTATGAGAAATAGAATATATTAAGCCATGTTTTCAATTACTGGACAAGAAGCCATGCAGATTGGGGATCCCTGAGAGAATGACAAAAATGAGGTGATTGCACCTAGTGTGTGGCCTGGAAAACTTTTACAGGCTTTGTACAGCCCAGGTGGACCTGCAGTGTTCCTGAGATCATGCCATGAGGGTGGGAGACTGAGAAGAAGGTACAGCTCCACTTGAAAGCAGAGTGGCAGAGGGAGAGAGCTGCATGGAGAGGAAATAGCTGCAGAGAGAAAGAGAGGGCTTAGGAGCTCTGCAGAGGAATCCCCTTATGCATTAGGCTAAACCCAGCACAAGTGCACAAAGTTCCTACCAAAGGCTACAGAAGGCAAGATGAGACAGCAATAGGCAGCACAATCAGAGCACACCTGAAACTGGGAGGGATTCATGTTTCCACCAGGCATAATGGATGAAGCTCCCAATTCAGGACACTGTGCAAAGTGCTCAGAGGGCATTCCCTCTGTTGTAGGCAGGAATTAGCCCTGTATTAAAGGTTGCTTTGGACTCACTTAACAAATATTAAAAGCAAGACAACATCACCAAAATGCTTCCCAGAACAAAGTTAGAATACTGAAAAGAATACAAGGATAGATGAGTTATGTGGGCAGAGGAAGGGGGCTGGGAATGCCATAGGAACTGGGATTTGAAGGAATTCTGTATTTAAGCAATCAGGAGAATAATCAAGACCCTTTTACATTGTAATTCCAATTCTAACATCCTCTCCAAAATCCAATTACACATATGCACACAGTCATCTCTGTTTTAATGTCCACAATGCTGTTGTTTGTAACATCAAAAGACAAGGCACCTATGCAGCACATATTAGTTAAATCACTTATGGCAAATCCACAAAAAGAAGCAAGGTGCAGCCTTGAAAGAGAGTAAGAGTTATCTGTATATGCTGATAAGAACCATCCTGAACTCCAAAGAAAATTGTTAAGTGGAAATATTAAGGAGCATATTCGACCTTAGACATACCCCATCCAGGTCAGTAACTATCAGGGACATGTCTGCACTGAGAGGGGCAGCAAGTGTTAGGAGGAGATTGCAATTACATGGTATGAAAATAGAATGGAAAATATCTCTTTAATATATTTTATCTTTATGACATGCTAAATGAAAACATTTTAGATATATTAAATTCAATGAAATGGATATTAAAATTAATATGACATATTGCCTTTAACTTTTTTGTAGTTGCTCCTAGATAATTTAAAATACATATGTGACTTTTGTCATATTTGTGTATGGCAAAACTGGATGTCTGTGGGCTACCACAAATACACACACATACCATATTTGTATGATATATAAAACAATTCTGGAATATACACAAGAAACATTTAACAGTCATTTTCTCTTGCTGACAAATGGTACCTGAGAGGGAGGAAGAATTATTTTATGCTATTTCTTTGCAAGTTTGAATAAAGAAAAAGATGCTGTAATAATTTTAATAATGATTAGAGAAATAGTTTGTCAGAGTGCTAGGGCTTTAGAGTTTGTAAAGTGCTTTTTCATCAACTAGAGCCTTTGTATTAGCAGGGACCAGACATTAAGTTCAGGTGTATTGGATGTGAGCAGAATACTGTGTGGGGCTGTGGGCAGGCTGCTTATATGGCTCTGACCCAGCTGTGAGAGCTGCTTTACCCTTCCTCCTGTTCTCCTTCCTGCCATCTTAAAGCAGACATGATTCCTTTTCCAGGCTGCAGCTCCAGAAGCCATCTTGGACCATGAGAGAATTTTAAGGATGGAAATCACATACCAAGATGCTGGTGCAGAAAGAAAAATAATCCCTGAAGTGCCATCTGAGGCAGTCCAGGTCAGTATGCCCTACTAACATCTAGAGTCCCTCTTCATGGTGACAAGAAAAGAATTTTCTGTCCTGTTTGTGCTACTATTTTGGGTTTTCTGTCAATTATAAAATCTAATCCTAACTGAAGCACATTTGATTCTGAATGACTGTGAGAACTTGGAGAATATGAGCCACATCTCTGGGACATGTCCCCATCTGCATAGAGGCAGAGGCAGGGGTGAGGGAGGTTCATGTGATCTCTGAAGAGGGCTTGGTTTTTGGGGTTTGAAAATGAAGAGGGAGCAGAGATAGGAGTGGCTGGGGCAAAATCTAAACTGGAAAACTTCAGCCCCTGCCCCCAGATGATGAGGTCAGAAGATTGTAAAAACATTGGTTTCAATTGTACCAGGACATGGATATGTTTTGAGGTCTCTGAAGCTTTAGTAATTTGGGAGATAACAGTTTAATGAATATAATACAAAATTACTCAAAAAACCCCTGCAACATCCCTGGTGTGGTGGCTCACAAATGGGATTCTGTCTTGTCCTGCAAGACAAAGGTGCATGGAAAGAAAACAGACTCTAGCTGGAGGCTAAAGCAAGTGTTTTTATTCTCTTGCTGATTACTTTTTATATGATTTCTTACATTTTATTAACTTATTGTTATGTCTCAAGCAGTCTTAGGATTAATCTTTGATTTTTTATGTCTTTGTTATGATCATGCTCTAAGTTGTTTCTCAGAAGATTGAGAATAACATATTTATAAAGAACAGGATGCTCATGTGTACACACAATGTTGTTTTTCAGCCAATTTTTCTCAACAAGATTACAGGGCAAAAGATTTCATGCCAAGAGTCCTCAGCATAAGAAGGCAACAGCTGTTTTCAGCCATCAACATTCAAGGTTTTCCATGAACTCCATCCAGCCCTCAAGAAGCTTGACATGCCACATCTCCCTTTTTATTTTTTAAATTAATGAAGGTAAAGAAAATATCATCCTTATGACTAAAAGTTGTTATCTTGCAGCACACACAAATCAAGACAATAATGACACATAAAATAACTATTGATTGAGTCCAATTATGAATATTGAGATGTGGAAGCCTTTGAGAGGGCTT
>JAQZBX010088527.1:0-12732 GCA_029593785.1 Cabassous unicinctus
GAGGACAACCAGGGGTTTTGGGAGAATGGGGTGGGGGGCACCTGACTCAGCCTGGGGGCCAGGGAGGGCATTGTGGGATTGCTGGGGCACCTGGGGAATCTGCAGGGTCGCGCCCATCGCCTGGGTTTTCCTGGACACTTAGCTTTGGGCATGCCCTCCACGTAAAGGCAGGCACCACTGAGAGCCTCCTGGAAGGGTGAGGACACTGAGGCGGGGGCACAGCACCTTGCTGAAGGCTGGGTACAGCGGCTGGTGGGACACCGGTCCCAGGCAGGGGTGCCTCAACTCACGCCCTGAACTTTCGGGGGCAGCAACCTTCCCCTCTGGGGCCGCAGATCCCATGAGAGATGCAATACGGCCTCACAGGCCCAGTCCCCAAGGACACACAGACACCTGCCCCAAAGCCACTCCCAGGGGGCGGGGAGCAGGGCAGAGTCCCATCACCACCAAGGGCCTGGGGCCTGGGGCCGGCCCGCTCCTGCGTGGAGGTGCAGGCAAATCATGGGAAATTGGAGGCACCCGTCCCTCTCAGAGCAGGTAGCTGGGTGGGTCTTTCAGAACTTTGGAGGAGAAATGTCACAGGGCAGAAAATGGAGAGCAAAAAAATTTGCAAGTCCCCAAAAACCAAAGCTCTGAGGCCTGTGGCCCTCAAACTCAATAGTACATCAGGATCCCCCGAGGACCTGTTAGAACAGGGACCTCTGGGCCCACCCCTGCCCTGTGGGGATTCAGCAGAGCTGGGGTGGGGCCTGAGAATTTGCATTTCTAAAAGCCCCCCAGGAGCGGCTGCTATTGCCCTGGAGACAGCACTTTGAGAATCCCTGCCTTAGGAAGCCAGTGGTTCTTACCCTGGACCTCTATTAGAGGTCCCTAAGGAGCTTTCCAAAAATTACATACTCTGTGTACCACACCCCCACCCCGAGATTCTGATGGGCATGAGCCTGGGGCATGTATATATTTAGGATCCCTGGGTGATCCTAATGGGCAGCCGGGGCTCTGGGGTGGTGTTTGCACAATCTGACCTCCAGCAATCTTTCTCGCCTTGACAACACTGGCCCTCCCCCCACCACATCCCCCCACCTCTCCGTGACAACTTCACCCCAAGCTTCCATTTCTGGATCTGAGAACTTTGCCTGGTGTTCACTGCCTCCGGTGCCCTGCACCCTAAACTCTGCCTCCGCCCTGAGATCCTGCCCAAGCACCCCCCCACCTCTGAGCGGCCAGTGTCCAAGACCCCTGCCTGCCTTTCCCTGTTCACACTCCTTCCCAGTCCCCATTGGAGAGCACGGCACATCCAGCTCTTCTCCACTCTGACCTGCAGGCTGGGGACCATGTCTCATACTTGATTTGTGTTTCTGGCCCTGGGAATAGCTCCCGGCAACCATGAGTGCTCGTTGTTATGTGACTGAATCCTGAAACAATAATCCTTGGACTCCGACCATGTGTAGACAGCTGTGTTCAATTCTGGGCATCGCCTCTTAAGGGAAACCCAGGAGAGCAGATGTAGCTCAAGTGACTGAGTTCCTGCTTCCCATATACAAGGTTCCGGTTCGATCCCCAGTACCTCCTAACAAAAAAAAAAAAATACCAACTTGGGGGAGTCTGTGTGGCTCAGTGGTTGAGCGCCGACTTCCCCATACAAGGTCCTGGGTTCAATCCCTGGTCCTGGGTACCTAAAAAAAAAAAGAGAGAGAGAAAAACCCACAGCTCTTTGGCTTGCAGAAGAAATACTAGTGGGTGATGGGAGAACTATCATCAAATACTTGAAGAGCTGCAGAAGGAGCAGAAAGATGGTCTTTCCTGTGTTGCTCCAAGGCACATCACTAAAGTGCTAGGTGGGGGTTGTGAAGAGGCCAATGCCAGGAAAAGCCAAGAGCAAGTTGTTCCTGCGGTGATTAGAACCTCCAGATAGGAACAGTTGCACCAGGAGAAGGCAGAGCAGCTGCTTCCAGCCAGGGGCATTGGGAGAGAAATCCTGAGCAGCTGAGATGGAAGCCCAGATGCTCCCAACACTGAGAATCTGAGGGTCCATGATGACGACACCCCACTCCAGCACTCAGCAGATGCTGAGAGGCAGCGGGACCGCTGGGCTTTCCACAGCAGGGTGCCTCCAGGGTCAGCTTCCCTGAATTGTCACTCAGGGCTCAGTGCTTGGGTTAAGGTTCTGCTGTCACCGTCCTGAAATTCGTAATAATTTTTGAACAGGGAGCCCCACAGTTTTACTTTGCACCGAGCCCCAAAAACTATGTCTGTCACCAGTCAGGGTGCATCCCCTCTGCCATTTGCAAGCAGAGTGACTCTGGGTGATCAGCTAATTTCTCCAAGCCTTCTTCCACTTCCTCAGCTGCAAACTGGAAACTAAGACACCTGGCAGAGCCATGCTGAGAATTAAATGAGGGAATGGACTGAAACTCATCATTACAGGGAGACACCCAAAGATTTGCTGTTGTCAGCGTGGGTTGGAGGATGGATTGATGTGCTTCCCACGTCCTAGTCAGTGCTGCCATTCATTCACTTCTCCTCGGTGCCAGGTTCTCAGTTTTTATTTGTAAAAAGAAATAAAACAAAATAGTTACTGGGAGCAGATGTGGCTCAAGCAGTTGAGCACCCATCTGCCACACGGGAGGTCCTGGGTTCAGTTCCTGGTGCCTCCTGGAAAAAAAAAAAATAAGCAAAGCAAACGAAAAAACCAACTCAGGCAGCCGATGTGGCTCTGTGGCTGAGTGCTGGCTTCCTACACATAAGGTCTGGGGTTCAATCCCCGGGCCCCAATACCTCAAAAAAAGAAGAGAGAGAGATTTAAAATGGAGTGGGGAGGTCATTCTGGAGCTTACTCATATGCACATCTCAGCCAAATATCACAAATTGCCAAAGTACTCCAAGTCTCAAGCGGCAATTTCCTCAAAACCCTAAGGCCAGGAAGTGAATGTGGCTCAAGCAGTTGGGCACCCGCCAACCACATGGGAGGTCCCAGGTTCGGTTCCGGTGCCCCCTAAAGAAGACAAGCAAGACAGCTAGCTGACATGACAGGCTGGCACAGCAAGATGACGCAACGAGATGAGGCAACGAAGAGACACAATGAGGAAACACGATGAGCGACACAACAAGTGGGAGCGGAAGTGGTTCAAGCCATTGAGCACCTTCCTCCCACATGGGAGGTCCTGGGCTCAGTTCCCAGTGCCTCCTAAAAAGAAGAGCAGACGCAGAGAGCACACAAGTAACAGACACAGAGAGTAGACAGTGAGCTCAAATAACGAGGAGGAGGGAAATAAATAAAATAAATCTTAAAAAAAAAAAAAAAAACCCGAAGGCCATCAGGACACCAGAAGCAAACCACAAGATAAAGAACTCCGTAAACTATGGAAACTGAAGAATATTTGAAGTACCCCAAATATCCACCAACCACAAACAGTCTTCTTTTTTCTTTAAAAACCCTTGCCTGCAAGTGCCAAGACAGGACACAATTTGGATTGCTGCCTGAATCTGTGCTCCAGGGAATTGCAATTCTAAGACCCAACATAAATGCCTTTGATGCCTGCCGCTCAGCTTGTTATTTTTTGGTTGACCCAGTCAGTCCTCCCAACAACTGGATAAAAGACAGGATTGTTCCCATTTCCCAGATGAGGAAACTGAGGCTTGGCAAAGCTAAGTGACTCGCCCAAAGCACCACAGCTGTTAAATGGCAGAGCCGGGAGGGGTCCCCAACTCTGCTGAATCCAACTGCCAGCGGTTTTCCTCTGCACCGTTCTGTTTTCAGTCTGGTTTCATTTGAGTGATCGCACCTCCAAGAAGTTTCCCCAGACCAAAGAAAGCCAGGAAAATGAAGCATTGATCTTGGGTTAAAGGCAAGCTTCACCCCAGGCCACCTCCCTCCCTGGCCCCAGCGGTTTCTCTGTGACCGTCCAACTCATAACACTGAGAGCCGAGACACTCGCGGGTGCTATCTTTAGTTGACCCCATCCACGGGAGCTCCCTGCCTTGCTCTTGTCCTAAAAGACACTAATAGATTTTCTCTAGCTACAAGCAGAGTGAGCATCTGCTGGTTTGAACTCATGTAGACATACTAGAAAGGACTGATACTGGGAACTCTCTACTTCTTTTCCTTATTTTCCCTTTCAGCACAAAGGGAAGAAAACATATGACCTAAATCTGCCAGATACCTTTGAAAAGACGACACCCCCGGGAGAAGCACATTAGCCATCCACACAGTCTAATTAATTATTACGAAAATGCCAACATTGAAAACACGTTGAATAGGAAGTTGGCAATTACAGTTCCTACTGCATTTATCCCCAAACACCTATTTGGTTTTATAACACAAAAAAGTATTTTCAGACATAAACAGGGTACCCCAATTCACTCTTAGCACATGGGAGCCCCCTGCAGAGATAAACGTTTAAATCACAATTTGTAGCACCCCCAAAAGCATCCTTGGGGAATTGCAAGCTGTCCAAAATCAAGCTGCCAGCACCCGGCATCCTTTCACTCATGGGTATTATGGCAGAGGAACCGTAGGGAGGGATGTGGCTCTGTTTTAGCCCATTTGTAAATCGCCACACTGGTTCAAGAAATGTGACAGGGGAGTGGAGGTGGCTCAAGCAGTTGAGCGCCTGCTTCCCACATGGGAGGTCCCAGGTTCGGTCCCTGGTGCCTCCTAAAAGCAAAACAACAAACAACAAGCAAATAAAAAAATCAACTCAGGGGAGCTGATGTGGCTCAGTGGTTGGGTGCTGGCTTCCCACATATGAGGTCCCGGGTTCAATGCTCTGCCCCAGTACCACAAAAATAAGGAAAAAACAAAAAAAAATGTGACTGGACTTACCAGTCCCTGAACCGACTGGTCAATCAAACAGCTCTGAAGGCCAAAACCAAGCCCTTTCTAACAAAGGTACTTTCCGCTCAAATAAGTGACTCTTGTAAAGGGCAAGGAGTCAATAGACCGCCTCTTGGAGTTTTCTGCCCGTGCATTTGTTCAGGACGGTTGTTAAGGTTCAGGACGGTTGTTAAGTCATTGTCCTTTGCACAAATACGTTCCCAACAGATAGTCCCAGGAGTTTTCTCAAAATAACTCTATTCCATTAACATTTTCAAAGCCCAAGAACCCAGTGAAGGAATCCAGCTCCTTCAACCAGAACAGCCACGGCACTGACTTCTGTAAAACATCCTATTGCTCCATCAGCCCCCAACCCCACCGTCCATCCACCTCCACCAGCGAGACCAGCCCTATTGATAACCTCACCTGTCCCAGGTGGTTCAGCCAAGATAGGCCCACTGACCGGAGTGGGACCAATTAGAATCCTTCTCCCAGAAAATTGGAACTAAGTGCATCTAGCATCTTGAAAACGGGGTGGGGGTTGCTGTGAGCCGGGGTATGACCTGGGAGACAGAGAAAGTTGGTCTACAGATGGGAAAAGAGAGGAGAGACAGACTGATGGCCTTTGCAGCTCTGGAGGCCCCTGTTCTTGAGGCCAGGCTGGGCCCAGGTGCCCAGCGGCCAGCACCCGAAGCCTCCCCTCTTCCTAGGATAAACTCTCCTTTCTGGTTTAAGTTAGCTAACCTGGTTTTCAGTCACAAGCCACCCAAATTGGAATTTGTCTCTATTTGATGGTGCAAATGTTAGATAAGAATTTAGGAGAAATGAATCCGAAAATTCCTTATTTGTTTCTTCCTAAGGGTGTAATTTTCAGGTACAAGAAGCAGACAGAGGGAAGGAGAGAGTGTGATGAGCTCCTCCTCTCCTTTCTATGCTCTGAAATCTAGTTTGGTTAATGGCACAAAGCTGTTAAATAAATACTGGCTTCCCTCCTTCCAGCTACCAACATTTACTGCAGTGGTTCTCAAACCGCAGACCTCAGATCAGCAGCGTCAGCCCAAAAACTCATTAGAAAGGTAAATTCCACCCTGGACCCCCCACTCAGAAACTCTGGGAGTGGGGCCCAGCTAAGCTCCCAATGATTCTGGTGCACACTAAAGTTGGGGAACCACTGGTTTACTGGTTATGAGGTGCTTTCACCCCAGCAGAGCCTCAAAACCACCTGGTGACATAAATACCTTATCCCAGTTTCTCATCAAGGGAAACTGAAGCTCCAGAATTCAGGTGCCTGCCTGGAGTCACGGGCCTGGAAGAGGCCCTGGAGGGCCTTGCACAGGGGACATCTGACTTTGCCTAGGAAACAGCTGGCCTAGCACAGGGGACATCTGGCCTTGCCCAGGGGATGCCTGCCTTGTAGGGGGAGCACCTGGCTTTGCACAAGGGACATCTGGCCTTGCATGGGGAACATCTGTTTTTTTACAGGAAGCAGCTGGCCTTGCACAGGGGACACCTGGCCCTGCACGAGACACACTGACCTTGCATGGGGAGCATCTGGCCTTGCACTGGGCTCTCTTCCACACCTTTCCTTTTGCTCACCCTGGTGCCTCTCTTCTCCCGCCCTCCCAAGGAGAAAAAGTCACCTTCTGAGTCCAGCTTGGGTCCGGCCCCGCAGTGATTGTCTTTTTGCTGCCACCAAATTGCTACCACCAAGCACAGACTTCTCCTTCAGCCCCAGGGGATGTTCCTTGCAGACCCACTCATCACTGCCCTGTCATTCAAGCCACCAGACAGGCTCTGCAGGTTGTCCTACAAGTATGTAGACTGCCTTTGTCACAGGGTCCTTCTCCTAGCTCCAACTGGATCCTGGCACTTAATAGCTTCCTACTGCTCTCTTTCTAACTCTTGCATGCCCACAGTTTCACCACTCACAAGTCCCACTGATACACAAACTCATAGGGTTGGAAGCCATTTCCCAATAAGCAGGTTTTATCTACTTAGCATTTAACTTCATAACAACGCAGCTTCTTCGGAAGGAGCTCATCCTTAAGCAATAACCAACCATGTATTTGTAAGTGTGAATGAAGGGCCAAAGAACTTTATGCAACTGAGATAACAGGATTAGGAAATTAGAAGGAAAACGCCTCGGGTGTTTATAAAGCCCCACAACATGGTCACATTCCCCAGGCTGGCCAGAAAGGGGGTGGGAGAGGAGTAAGGAAGTGTGTACTGCGTCCTGGGCTGAAGGAGGCTCTTGCTAAGTCAATCCCCACTCCTTTTCTGCATCACCATCCCCCAGCCCCCCACCAGCAGGGCCTCCTTGACAACCTGAGCTTCTCTCTTCTATCTCTAGCCATCACCCTTATACCACCTGGGAGAGCCACCTGCAAAACACGGACCCAGGACTCAGAGCACGGCTGGCCCGGGGTCTCTGGGTTAGAGCATGAATGGCAAATACCAGATCTGCAGAGCTTCTCCTGGAGAGATATTTCCCAGGGTCTCCAATTCCCAGAGAGTGACTCATAAGCAAACTCTCAACAGAGGCAGGGCAAGGACCTTCAGGGTGGCTCCTGTCACAGCTTTGACGTGGTCCACTTGCCATTCTGGGAGTATTTCAATCTAGAAATGTTGACGTCAACTGGACCAAAGCGAAGAAAATAGCCTCCTCCAAATGGTAGCAGCGCCAGCCTCTGACGAACCCATCCCCCAAGAAGTTGCAAAAGTTCTGAATTCAAGCTACCAGCATGAGACAGCAGGGCAGGGCTCTGCTTGTCCCCAAATAGGCAGGAAGGGGTGTCACAGGGTGATGTGAGATTTTTATCCCCATCCTGGAGATGACAATTGGGAGTATGCAAGGAAGCCACCATGTGTTTAAGAAATAATAGACCAAAAGTAAATAATAATAATAATAATAGTCCTATCTATGTGCAAGAATTAAATAAGAAAATAATAATGACCATTTATGGAACACCTACTAGGTAGCAGACTTTGTGCTAAATAATTTCTGTACAAAATCTTATATACTCAACACCCTGTAAGGTAGAAATTATGGCACCCACTTTACAGATGAGAGTACTAGGCTCAGCAAGATGACACAACGTGGCCAAGGGCTCCCAGCAAGTAAGCTGTATATGGGCTCCTGCCACGTGAGCATCTCTGGAGCTCTCTGCTCCTTCCAGTCCTCAGTCTCCTCACTCCTGAGTTTTCCCAGCACCGTTTGTGAAGAGACTATTCTTTCCCCACTGCATGTATTTAGTAGCCTTATCAAAAACCAATTGACTGTAGATGTGTGGGTCTATTTCTGGATTTTCACCCACCTATCAGTCTACCTTTGTGCCGGTACCACACTGTTTTGATTACCGTCACTTTGTAATACAATTTAAAACCAGGAAGTGCAAGTCCTCTAACCCTGTTCTTTTTCCAAGATTATTTTGGCTATTTGGGCCCCTTGCAGTTCCATATAAATTTGGGGATCAGTTTTTCCATTTCCGCACAAAGGGCTGCTGGAATTTTAATAAAGATTGCATTGAATGTGTATATGGCTTTGGGTAATAGTGATATATTAACAAGTTAACCTTTTAACGCTTCCAATCCATGAACATGGGATGTCTTGCCATTTATTTAAGTCTTTTTTATTTCTCTTTCAGCATTGTTTTGTAGTTACTTTCCTCATTAGTACAATATGTTCTCTTGGTGTTTCCCACTAAGTTGTAAGTCCCCTGCAGAAAGAAAGCTTGCCCCAATGTCCTCCTGGTTCCTGATCTCATGACCCCAATCCAGTCCTTTATCTGTCTTCTCCCCATCCACTCACTCCTGTCCTGGTCATGCCCACCATAAGTGCCCACTCACTTCACTCAATTTCTCTTCTAAGGCCCAGCAAGAGGCCCAAAAAGGGATTTAAACATTTGAGCCTCTCTGAATAGCCTCCAGCTGGGAAAGGGGCTGCAGGGAACAATACCATTTAATGGTATGCAGAGCTTTTTAGAGCCTTGGCCTCCTGGACTAGGAAATGTCAGCTGAAGTTCATTTCTCCATGGCTGGTTTAAAGGATGCTTTGCTGCCACCCAGCATCTGCAGGGGTGCACATGGAATAAAATTCTCTTTCCTGTCCTCCATCCAGAACAGCCAGTTCAAATGAGGAAAACTGCAACCACTACCTGCAGATGCAAGCTAGCTTTTGGGGTGTGTTTCCAGGTTGATGACGAGGGGAAACTGAGAGCTTTTCTGGAAGCTATTTGCCTGATATCTGCAGGTGGAGACTCAAGCTGCCAGCAATCTCTCCCATCCCCAAGGCATTTGCTCTCTGCGATCTCAATTGTGTTAAATTCAGCACTGTCATGAACCCAAGTCCCCCCCAACCTTCTACTGCTTCTTGCCTTGTGGGGGAATTAGGGAGAGAGAGGACAGGGGGCGCAGGAGCCTGAACCAGGCCAAGCAAGCAGACAAAACCCCTTGCATTTCTAAGGCACATTTATAGCTGCCAAGGTACTTTCTCAGACACTGTCCTAACTCTATGAAGTCACTGGGCAAAGCACCAGGGTCCCCATTTGAGCCCAGAGATTTGTGCCCCCCAGGAAGCTGCCCAGAGCAAACTCTAATATCCAGGTCTTTTGCCTCTTCATCCCTGACTTCTCTAAGTGTGAAAATTTAATAAGAAATATCCAAATTTGGAAATCACACAAATTAGGGGAGATAATTTGCATTACAAAAGTGTTTATTTTTGAAGGATTTCTTTAAACAAGAAACACTTATTGTGCTTTTTACTTGCACATTTCCAAGATATTACTTACTTGTCAAAATAAAAGCCATGAGATAGAGAAATTGAAAGTTAAATGAATAAATTAAAACAGTAAATATTTTTAAAATTCAAGCAGAAATAAATGGAAAGAATACAGAATTGAGCATGTGTTAAGTATTTAAAAGGGAAGGCATTTGGAAGATTAAAGGACTAGCACTCCCAAAGGAAAAAAATAAGCATTTCTTAATAAAAAAATATATCCAGTAAAAATGAGATACATATTGCTGATATCTTTAATGTCTAAAACTGATACAAACCGACAAAAAGCACAAAGAATGTACAGTTTACAAAAGAGGAGCTATCATTAATAATAAACATATGAATTAAAACAGCAGTCAATACTTTATTTTGGGCATTAAAAAATTAGCAAAAAATGCCCATTGTTGATGAAGATGTGGTGAGATTGACAATACAAAAATACACTGAAACATAAATTGATTCAAGTCTCTTAGAAGGCAATTGGCTATCTATGTGTCATATATCATAAAAATACACAACCTGCCAAAGCTAAAGGAGGAAGTTAAAAATGAAAAAAAAACAATATATAAGACTGAATATATAAGACTGTTTTTCTTTGAAACTGAACAAATGTTGTGTATGTTAATGTTACAAGATGTTAATATCAGGCACACATACATACACACACACACACACAAAAAAACATTATGCTAAATCAGGGGCACTTAACCAGACTCTTGGAGGTCCATAGAAAGATTTCAGGTGGTCTGTGAGCTTGAATTGAAAATTCAAAAAAACGCTATTCTTGTGGGGATGTGTGGGTGCAGGTGTGATATATTTATTAAATAATACATAGTATAGTGTGGACGTAATACGATTTTTATTTTGATGTAGCATGTTCTGAGTGCACTGGATAACTGTCTGCAAAAAGGTTGGTAAGGATGGCAGAGATAGTTTTATGACACCATGGGAAAACTCAAATTTCTAAATGTTTGCCGAAAATGACCATATGAACAGATGTTGAATGGTGTTAGGTTATCAGGTATTGAAATTATGGGTAAGTTGTAAAACGTAATTTTGAATAATCCTAAAATTTAATTTAAAGACATGCCAATGCTAAATGTCATAAAACTATCTGACACTATATCTGAGAAGGGGTCCCTGGTTTTCACCTGACTGGCAAAGGGGTCTGTGGAACAAAAAAGGTTAGGAACCCCTGTGCTAAGTGAAAGAAACCAGATACAAAGTGCTACATATTGTATGATTCCATTTATATAAAATGCAAATATAAATCAATGTATAAAGATGGAATTCGATTAATAGTTATGTAGAACTGGGGAAGGATAAAGGGATTGAGAGATGGCTGCTAAGGCATGTGGAATTTTTTCTTTTGTAATAATGAAATTGCTCTAAAATTTTTGTGGTGCTAAATGCACAACACTGTGATTCTTTTTTTTTGTTTTTTTACATAGCCTCCTGTTTATTTATTTATTTATTTATTTATTTTTATTATGGGTAAAAATCAAATTTTTCACAATACATACAAATATTTATAAAATGATATATAAATACATATGCATATATGTGCATTTGTTTACATAAATGTTATTTTATATATATATATATGTATTTTTAAAGGTGCTAAGATTACCTAAATATTACTCAGAAATTACAGGGATTCCCATGTTCCCCATCTCCCACACCTCCAACAACATCCCACACCACCATTCCTCATCTGTGTGGCACAACACCCACGATGGATATACACATCCTGGGG
This sequence comes from Cabassous unicinctus, assembly GCA_029593785.1. Lineage (NCBI taxonomy): Eukaryota > Metazoa > Chordata > Mammalia > Cingulata > Chlamyphoridae > Cabassous > Cabassous unicinctus. Next base: position 11,344 of record JAQZBX010088527.1, read on the forward strand.
CCTTGCCACCGAGCATGGACCACAGTTCACATCATAGACCACACTCTCTCCCACACAGTTCTGCATGGTGTATGCTGATGGAAAATGGCCTACATCTGTCACTGCAACGCCACTCAGGACAACACCCAAGTCCCAAAAAAGCCCCTGTATTTCAACTGCCCCTCCTCTCCCTGCCCCAAAAACGTCCAGTGGCCACCGGCTCCACCTCACTGTTACAGTTTCTTCCATTGCTTGAATCACAATATGTCTACAACAGAACACCACCAAGTCCACTCTAGTCCACAGCTCCTCCCCCAATCCTGAGGGGACTGGGATGGTGATGTCCACTTCACCTCCAAGTGAGAGAGGGCTTATATCTCATATATACGGTGGATGGGTTTATCCTGCCTGCAGCTGCAGGCCCTCTCCATTCCCTGGGATGGCCACTGCCCATCGTCGTCTCCTCGCCAGGTTACTTGGATGAGTCCATTGAGCTGTAGGGTAGGAGATGCAGCTCCACCGAGATTCCAGGCACAGCTGGCACATAGGTAGGCCAGAGGCTTCAGTCTCTGGAAGTACACCTAACAACTCCAGCATCACATATAGGTTTGAAAAGAAGGGACTGATGGACCATGTGCAGGGAGGACTTATTTGAGTCCAACTCTGTCACTCTCATGAGCACAGATTCCAATGAAGAGCCCACTAATTAGGCATCAATCTCTGGGACTATCCCCACTTACATAGGACCTGGGGGTTTCCAGAACCCTCAGGGGTCCCTCTGTGTGGGGTGATATCCACTTTGGTGTTCTATGAGATCCTACTGAGGTATGCGTAAGCATTACCTCTGGGATGACCTCCCGACTCTCTTTGAAGTCTCTTAGCCACATGAACTCATTTCTCTTTACCTTTTCCCCCTTTTATTCAAGGTCTTTTTCCAATCGTGTTGCCCGTTGGCACTTGGTATTAATCCCTCGTTGCCAGGGAGGCTCATCCCCGAGAGTCATGTCCCATGTTGGGGGGATGGTAATGCATTCATATGCTGAGTTTGGCTTAGAGAGAGGCCACATTTGAGCAACAAGGAGGCTTTCAGGTGGCAGCCCTTAGGCACCCCATAACAGTAGGCTAAGTTTCAATTAGAAGAGCAAATACTCATAAGGCTAGTCCTCAATAACAAGAACCCATCAGTAGGCCATCCTCTTTTGCCAGACACAGCCTCTGCACTCAGGGGACTGTTGCTGCTCCCTTGGGGAATGTAGCAGAGCTCTCCAGGCTGGGAATTCAGATTCCCTCATTTATTGAGTAATTGTCTACCCACCGTGACCATGCCCCATCCCTTGATCATTTGAACAATTTTATATATCTTTCATGTATATTCAGATGGACTTACTCCCATGAATCCCCCATCCCAGA
>JAQZBX010088528.1:0-12738 GCA_029593785.1 Cabassous unicinctus
CTAACTGAGTAGTCTTTGCAACCTTGTCAAATATCAGTTGGCAACATAAATGTGAAGGTTGATTTCTGAGCTCTCAATTCTGTTCCACTGGTCTATACATTTGTCTTTGTGTCAGTACTGTGCTGTTTTGATTAATAATTTTTGAGATCAGGAAGTGTGAGTCCTCCAACTTCATTCCTCTTTTACAAGATGGTTTTAGCTATTTGGGGCCCTTTACTTTCCATATAAATTTGATGATTGACTCTTCCATATCTACAAAGAAATGTTGTTGAATTGTTTATTGGGATTGAATTGAATCCAAAAATTGCTTTAGGTACTATTGACATCTTAATGATGCTTAGTCTTCCAATTCATGAACATGGAATATCTTTCCATTTATTTAGGTGTTCTTTAATTTTTTTTTATCAATGATTTGTATTTTTCCATGTAAAGTCCTTTAAATATTTGTTTAGATTTATTTTCAGATATTTGATTCCTTTAGATGTTCTTGTAAATGGATTTTTTTCTTGAATTCCTGTTCTGATTGTTCATTGTTCATGTATATAAACCCTACTTATTTTGGGGTGTGGATCTTCTACCATGCCAGTTTGCTGAATTCATTTACTAGCTCTAGTAGGGTTTGTTGTGGATTTTTTCAGAATTTTCTCTATATAGGATCAAATCTTCTGTGAATAGGGAATGTTTTACTTCTTCCTATCCAATTTGGATGCCTTTTACTTCTTTTCCTTGCCTAATAGCTCTGGCAAGAACTTCCAGTACAATGTTGAATAACAATGGCAACAATTGGCATCCTTATCTTGTTCCTGATTTTAGAAAGAAAGCTTTCATTCTTTCACCATTAACTAAGTTGGTAGCTGTGGGCTTTTCATACATGCCCTTTATCATGATGATGAAGTTTCCTTCTATTCCTCTTGCACTAATTGTTTTTATTAAGAAGTGATGGTGTATTTTTTCAAAGGCCATATCTGCATTGACTGAGATGTTCATGTGTTTGTTTTTTTTCACCATCATTCTGTTAATGTGGCACATTACATTAATTGATTTTCTTATATTGAACCAACCTTGCATACTGGGAAAAAAATCCCACTTGATCATGGTGTAATAATTGTTTTAATATGCTGTTGGATTGGGTTTGCTAGAATTGGTTGAGATTTTTTGCATCTATATTCATATGAGATATAGGCCTGTAGTTTTCTTTTCTTGTGGTATCTTTATATGGTTTTGGTATGAAGGTTATGTTGGCCTCATGGAATGAGTTAGCTAGTGGTTCCCTACTCTTCAATTTTTTTGGAAGTGTTTGTACAGAACTGGAGTTAATTCTTCCTGGAATGTTTGGTAGAAGTCCCCTATGAGGTCACTTGGTCCTGGGCTTTTCTTTATTGGGAGATTTTTGGTTAATGACTGAATCTCTTTTCTAGTATATGGTTTGTTGAGATCTTCTATTTCTTCGTGAGTCAATTTAGGTAGTTTATCTCTTTCTAAGAATTTGTCCATTTCATCTAGGCTATCCAATTTAATGACATACAGTTATTCATAGTATCCACTTACAGTCCTTTTTTATTTCAGTGGGGTCAATAGTAATATCCCCCTTTTTATTTCTGACTTTTGTTATTGTATCCACTCTCTATTTTCCATTGTTATTCTAGTTAAAGTTTTGTCAATTTTGTTGATCTTTTGTTTTTTTTTTAATTCTCTCTATTGTTTTGTTTTTGAAGTCATTCTTCTTTTTAATTCAAGCATTTAGAGCTATAAATTTCCTTTACAGTGCTGCCTTAATTGCAGTCCAGTTGTAGTGTGTTGTAGATTCATTTTAATTCATCCAAGATATTTCCCAGTCTCACTTCTGATTTCTTCTTTAATCCATTGGATGTTAAAGAGTATGAGTTTAATTTCCCCGTATTTGTGATTATTCCCTTTCTTCCTCTATTATTGATTTCTATCTTTATTCTGTTGTTGTCAGAGAGTACACATGGTATGATTTCAATACTTTTTAATTTATTTCGACTTGTTTTGTGATGCAAGATAGAGTCTATGTTGGAGAATGATCCATGTGCACATGAGAAAAATGTGAATTTTGTTTTTGTTGGCTGCAGTATTCCATATATGTGTGTTAGGTCTTGTTGGTTTATTGAATCATTCAAGTCCTGTACTTCCATACTGATATTCAGACTAGATGGTCTATCCATTATTGAGGGTGTTGTGTAAAATCTCCTATTATTAATATAGAAATGTGAATTTCATCCTGCAAATCTGTCAGACTTTCTTCATGTATTTTGGTGCTCTTTTGTTAGGTGCTATGACAGTTTGAAATTATTTTATGAATCCCAAAAAGATTATGTTCTTAAATCTATCCCTGTGGGTGTGAGACCCTTTTGATTGGATGTCAGTGAGGTGTGACTCAGGTTGAATCTTCACCGTCTTGCCGGGTCTGACATAAACAGAGGCACAGATAGAGACAGACAGACATACACAGGAAAAGGGAGCTCTGACATATTTGATCCAGCCATGTGAGAGAAAGAACTCCAGGTCATTCTCAGCTGCAGAAAGGTAGAGAAGCTCCAAGAGACTGAAGGAGAAGGAGACAAGCCCAATGTCTGCCTACAGCTGAGCTTTGGGAGATGGTAAATTCCATAAGTGAAGGCAGAAGCCCAGCAGAGATTGTCAGCCATCTTTGCCATGTGGCTGGATACCAGGATTACCAGTAGCTGGCTTTGGTGAGAAAGTATCTCTGATGGTGCCTTGATTTGGGCATTTCACAGCCTCAGTTCCGAAAGATTTTACCCCAAATAAAATTCCCATTATAAAAACTGACCCGTTTCTAGCACTTTGCATTGGCAGCCTTTGGCAAACTAAGTGACATATATATATATTTATAATTGTTACATCTTCCTGTTGAAATGTCCCCTTTATCATGTGTAATGATCATCTTTGTCCCTCATAACTGTTTTTGACTTAAAGTTTATTTTATCCAATATTAGTATACAACCTGAGATCTCCTTTAGTTACTACTTACATGGTATATTTTTTTCATCCTTTCACTGTCAACTTACTTTTATCTTTGACTTTAAGGTGAGTCTCTTGCAGACAGCATATAGTTGGTTTACGCTTTTTATTCATTCTGCCAATCTCTACCTTTGAATGGAAAGTTTATTCTGTATACATTTAATGTCACTACTAATAATACAGGTCTTTCTTCTGCTATTTTGCTATTTAGCCTTTGTAAGTCTTATATCTCTTTCATTCCTTCCTTTCATTAAAGCCTACCTTTTTATTTATTCACTTTCTTGTTTTGTACAATATTGAGTGACTTCTTTTCATCTGGATATATTTTTCATCTGCTTTCCTTATGGTTACCATGGAGTTAAAATTTAATATCATAAATAGATACCAACTATATCTGGCTTGATACCAATTGAACATAAATAACATGCAAACATAGTTTTCCTATACCCATCTGTCTCCCCCAAATTTTTGCACTTACTACCATTTTTATCTTTTTATATCATATGTTCAAAACATAGGTACATTTTTACTTGTTATGCATTTGCATTTTAGTATGTGTAGGAAATAAGAAGTGAACAATATAATACAATAATCCTGGCATTGATAATTATGCAAATTATTACTTTTATTGCACTTTTTTTTCCTTTATGCTGCTTTAAGCCACTGTATATAGTGCCCTTTCATTTAAGTCTGAAGAACTCCCTTTAGCATTGCTTATGATGTACTCCCTCAGCTTTTGTTTATCTGAGAATGTCTTAATCTGTCCCTCATTTATGAAAGTGAGTCTCATTGCATATAAAATTAGCAGCTAGCAGTTTTCCTTCAGCACTTTAAGTATTTCAGCCCACAGCCTTCTTGCCTCCATGGTTTCTGATGGGAAATCAGCACTCAATTTTACTGGGACTCCCTTTTAGGTAACACGTTGCTTTCTCGTTCAGCTCTTGTGCTTTGCATTTGATAATGTAATTAATATATGGTGGGATTTATTTTTCTTCATGTTTATCCTGTTTAGTGTTCTCTGAGCTTCTCTGTGCATATTCACGTTTTTTGCTAAGTTTGGGAAGTTCTCTGTCATTATTTCTTTTACTCTTCTTTCTTCCCCATTCTTTCTTCTTTCTTCTTCTGGGACCCCCATAACATATATTTGTCACTCCTCAGCCTAAGTCATTTCAAATGTCTTATCTTCAGGTTCATTGATTCTTCTTCCAGCTCTATTCTGTTCTTGAATCCTTCCTGGGCATTTTTCATTTCAGTTATTGGGGTGTTCAACTCCAGAAGGTCAAGTTTGTTCCATTTTAAATTTTCTATCTCTTTACTTAGACTCTCATGTTGTTCATTCATTGTTTTCCTGATGTGCTATAGTTCTTCCTCTGTACTTTCTTTCATCTCCTTTAGCATTTTAAGATCATATTTTTAAAGAATTTCTTTGGTATATCCACAATCTCCTTTTCTTTGTTGGTGTTTTCCCGATATTTATCCTCTTACTTTGGATAGGCCATCTTTTCTTGTTTCTTTGTTTATCATGTATTGTTTTTTTGCACACTGTACATTTTAATATTTTGAAATGTTTACTCTAGGATTTACTCCCTTGGATGCCCGTTTCTTGGTTTTGTAACCAGGTGGTTATAAGCCAGAGATTTCTTGAACTTCAGCCTTCCTTTCAGGAAGGTCTGCCCAAGGCAAATGCACTGTGCAGGGTTTTTCCTGTCTTTCTGGGCCTCTGTCTTGTCCTGGGAATTTGCTTAGTAGTTGTTTTGGAGTTCTTCTGTTTATAGGAGTTTCATTGTCCTTTCAATTTCCCAGGAGACAAACGTCCCTCTCATGACTATTTGAAGCTGGCAGGTCTTTGTCCCAGTCTGTCTGCCCCTCTAATTTTTTACACCCCTTTTGTTGTCTCATGCTGCTTTTGCTTAGATGACAAATTCTGGGGAGGAGGGCCACACCAAGGGGGACTTTCTCAATTAAATCTTTTATCAGCTAACACAGGGTCAGGGACCTAGGTGGAGCAGACAGGCTCCAAAGCGGCCTGAGGAGGGGTTCAAGAAAGTCATTAAAAACCTCCCTGATGGCCCCAAAGACTGAAATTTCCTGGTCTGCCCAGCAAATTCAGCCCTTCAGCTAAATATCCCGCTGCCCTGATGAATCCCTGTGTCATTAAATTTCCACCATCTCTGCCCCTGTCTGGGATGGGTTAAAACAATGGCTACTAATGCCTTTGACCAGGGCAAGTTGAAACAATAGCTGCCCTAAAAGCCAGGACCCAGGGATCCAAATTCACTAATCAAAAGCTGTGATCAGTGATTGGCCATGCACACCACTGTTCTTAGGGAAGAGAAGGTTTTTCATTTAAAAAAATATTGAAGTGTATTAGTCATACATGAACATACATAAACAATAAGTATATAGTAACAGTTGTGAACTTACAAAACAGACTTTCTTGACATCATATAAGGCTCCCATACATCATCCCACCACCACCAACTTGCATTGTTGTAAAACATTTGTTACAAATTCTGAAAGAGCATCATTAAAAAATTACTAGTAACTATTAGCCCATTTCTTTGGTGTGTTTTCCCCAACCTATCTGATTATTAACACCCTATAATATTAAGTATAATATATTTGTTGTAGTTCATGATATAATGTTCTCATATTTGTTCTGTTAACCACGATCCATCTTGCACCACAAGGTTCACTGTGTTATACAGTCCCATGCTTTGTACAATTCATTCGAAGTGTATACTCAATGGCTCTTATTTTCATCCCAGAGTTGTGCTGTCATCACCTCAGTCAACTTTAGAACATTTTCATTACACCAGAAGGGAGAACCTTAAACCCCTATTGTCCCTTAGTAATGATATAATATCTTCTTTGCCATTGCTATAAAAATCTTACAATATTACTGTTAACTATCATCTATAAGTTATATTGTTATGATTTTACTATGTATCATCATATTCTTAACACTGTAAATGAAGAACATTCTTATATTTATACTATTAAGCACAATTTGCCATTGAAATCACTATGTAACACTGTCTGTACATTATGCTCTAACTTTCTTTCAATTGACATCTACGTCTCTAGACTACTCCTTTCAACCACAATCACATTTATAAATCAGTAGTATAGTTATACTCACTATAATGTGTTACCATCAACTCTATTAATTGCTACACTTCTACAATAAAACTTATTAAAAATTCTACATACATTAAGCATCAGGTCCATTTTCAACCCACATTCTGTCTTCTAGTAACCTATATTCTAGAGTTTGCCTCCATGAATACTCATCGTATTTAGGTCATATTAGTGAGACCATACGATATGTGTCCTTTTGTGTTTGGCTTATTTCACTCAACATAATGTCAGGCTCTTCCATGTTGTCATATGCATCCCGATTTAATTTCTTCTTACAGATGAATAGTATTTCATTGTATATATATACAACATTTTGTTCATCCATTCATCAGTTGATGGACACTTGTTTTGTTTCCAAATTTTAGTAATTGTGAATAATGCTAGTGTGAAAATCAGTGTGCAAATACCAGTTCAGGTACTTCCTTTTAGTTCTTCTGAATGTATTCCTGAATATGAATGGGATTGTTGGATCATATGGCAGTTCTATATACAGCTTCTTGAGGTAGTGCCAAACTGTCTTCCCCAGAGGTTGCACCATTCTACCTCCCCACCAACAGTGAAGGAGTGTTCTTTTTTCTTGACATTTACTCGAGAACTTGTAGTTTTCTGTTGTTTGTTGTTGTTGTTTTTTATAATAATGGCCATTGTATACTGTGTGAAATGATATCTCATTGTAGTTTTGATCTGCATTTCCTTATTTTCTAGTGATGTTGAACATTTCTTTTCATGTGCTATTTCATCATTTGCATTTCTTCTTTAAAAAATGTCTTTTCAAGTCTCTTGCCCATTTTAATTGGGTTGCTTGTCATTTCATTGTCGAGTTGTATGATCTAGGGAAGAACCAAGTAGGAAAAGGAAAAAGATAAGACCATATGTCTAACCATGCAATGCAGTTTGATATTATTGATGAATTCTGAAAAGAAATATTGGATTATGTTTGTAAACTGGTCTTTTCCTTTGGGCGTATTAGAGTGTTTTAGATTAAGAGGTTTTAGTTTTACTTGATTAAATAATGATTAAGGCTTTGATTGGGCCATATCAATAGTACTACAAAGAAATTGCACCACAGAGAAGGAAGGTTAGAGTCTTGAGCTGGAACCCTGGGAAGTAAGCACACAGAGAACTTGGTTTTGAGGAAAGAAAGAAGCCCCCAGGAAGAGAAACAAGCTATTCACCTAATAGTCAACAGCTGGCCTGGTGGCGATAACAGAGCAGCTGAGCCCGGAGAGAGGTAAGCCCCGAGAAGACAGGAACCCAGGAAGCCTGAACCCTCACAGACGTTGGCATGCCATCTTGCTCCAACACATGGCAATAAGCTTTGGTGAGGGAGGAAACTTGTGCTTTATGGCCTGGGTACCTGTAAGCTTCTAGCCCAAATAAATACCCTTTATAAAACCAACAGATTTCTGGTATTTTTCACCAACCTCCAGTCTTAGAATGCCAAAGTCATTGGAGAAAAAACATTGCCTGCTAGTTCCTCAAATTTGGACTTGTAGCCTCAAAACTGAAAGCCAATAAATTTCACTGTTTAAGCCAAGCCATTGCTCATTATTTGTTTTAGCAGCTAGGAAACTAAACACTGCTCAAAGATTGGTATGTGAATGTTCATAGAAGCATTATATATGATAACCCAACGTGTACACCATCTAAATGTCCATTAACTAATGAATGGATAGAACACATATGATATGAATGCAGTGGGAAAAATATTTGAAAATAAAAAAGAATAAGGTACTGGCATATGCTACCACTTGGATGAACCTTAACAACATTATTTTAAGTGAAAGAAGCCAGTCATATAGGATTACATATTGTACAATGCCATATATCTATGTCAAGTTAAGGCAAATCTGTAGAGTCAACAAGTACATTAGTGATGTCCCATGGCTGGAGTAGGGATATTGAATGACTGCCAGTGGGCATCATGTTTTTTTGGGGGGATGTTGGAAATTTTCTAAAATTAGATTATGTAAGTGGTGGCCCAACTCTGTAAATTTAATAAAAATCTTTGAATGGTTTGTAACTTATATGCCTCCATAAAGTCTTAAAAATATATATGCAGGCTATATGCCTCTCAATCCACCACTCATAATGAATTAATTATTTTGGTATGATCATAGTATACTGTGCTACCTGCTGGGTTACTTCTATGGAAACCTTGGTGTTTGTGTGTGTGTGTGCATGTGCGTTTGTATATGTATATGTGTGTGTTTGGTTTTAACTGAAATGTACTTTTATATATGTATATAACATTACTCCTTTATGATATTCCAGAAAACATTCATAGAGATTAAATACATAAAATTTGTATGATTCAATCAATCAATTTATTTTTTAATAGTGAATTTATAAGAAACAGTAAGGAAATAGGCAATACAGTCAGTTATTTTGGAAGAGAAAAATATTACATTAAAAAATCTTGAAAAACTTACAGAAACTGACTGTAGAAATATTGTCGTTGTTAGCTACTATTTTTAGTCCTTTAGTGTACTGCAGTCTGATTTAAATATCACTAACTCATCTACAAAAGTCACATGCAATCTCTACTTATGTTTGCACATGAAGACAGCACTGTGGAATGCAATTTGCTACTGCTCAAGAAAAGCTCTCTTTAAAATAATGTGCATTTGTTTTCTTTTAATGAAGCCAAAGTATGGAAACAATTTTATTTGCCAGATTTCTCTATGTTGATCACCAACGTAGTAAAACAAGTGGAAGAGGTATTTCAGTCTTTGTTAGGACTTTATGCTCTTTCAGGTCACAATCAGTTAATCATCTAATAATGAATATTGTAAAAGTATAAAAAACATAATGAGGACAGTATATGTTGACCTTGAAAGTGAAGAAAGCTCTGAGGGAATTTAATATAGTTTGTGAGAAATCCATCATTTTTATGGCTTCTGTGGTTTCTGATCCCTGCTTTTTCATTTTCTATTACAATTTTTCCATATTTTGTTTCTAAGAAATATAACACAGAAAAAAAAGTTGATAAACCTACCTTTATTGCAGTTCAAAGTGGGTTTTATTTATAGTGATGAGGGTAATTAATAAATAATTTTGAGTTGTTTATCTCAATTGTAAAGCATCAGTTATTATTTAACTGTACAGCTCAGCTTCACTGAGAAAAGTAAATTTTTAAAAATCTGGGGAGATACTCTGGAGAATGGTAGAGACTGGAGAAGGACTCCACAAATGCTGAATTGAAGAAAGAGAAAAATATCAGATCCAGTACCTTAAACATGAAAGTGGACAAGCATTGTTAAGACAGAGAGAAGCAGCTGAAGGTGGCGTCGGTTTATGTGGGCACTCACCATTTCTCTCATGGAAGATGGCTGACTGAGGACAGGATCCTGCCCAGGTGGTCACCTCTGGGAGCCTGCAAAGCGAGAACATTCAGGACATCGATTTGGAGGGAGCTGGACAGTGAGGTGGACAGCTCAATATAAAATCGGAACATAGATAAAAGCAAGGAAATACAAGAACAGCAAAGTGTCAAAGAGAAAACTTAACATACACACAGAACCAAAGCTAAATAAAATTCTAGAACAGAGAGAGAAGCCAATCAACTGAATAAATCCATCAAGATAAAAGGATGACCAGAGGACAACAAAAAATTACAAACCATACTGAGAAACAGGAATATATGCACCATTCCAATGATCAAACTAAAAACCAGGAAGAGATGCATAACACTGAACAACTAATCAAAGCTGTCCAAAGAAATATCTTGGACCAACTTAATGATGTTAAGGAAGAGATTAAGGATATTAAGATGACACCGGGAGAACATACTGAAGAATTTGTAACCATATATAAAAAGGTAACGGATATGATGGTGATCAATGGCACAATCCAAGAAATCAAAAAGACACTGGATTCACATAACAGCAGATTTGAACAGGCAGAAGAAAGAATTAGTGATGTGGAAGACAGTACATCTGATATCAAACAGATGGTAGAACAGATAGATAAGAAGATAGAAAAAACACACCAGGGAATTAGGGATTTCACAGAAAAGACAAAACACACAAAAATATGCATTATAGGCATCCCAGAATGTGAAGAGAAGGGAAAGGGAACAGAAAGAGTGTTGAAGGAAATAATAGCTGAAAACTTCCCAACCCTATTGAGGGAGAAGGATGTACATGTCCAGGAAGCACAGCACACCCCAAATAGTATAAATCTTAACAGGCATACTCCAAGACATATAATTATCAAAATATCCAATGCTCAAGACAAACAGAAAATACTCAAGGCAGCAAGAGAAAAGAGAATCATCATATACAAGGGAAGCAGAATAAGATTAAGTGCTGATTTCTCATCTGAAACCATGGAGGCAAGAAGACAGTGGTATGACATAGTCAAGATACTAAAAGAAAAAAAAACTATCCAGCAAAACCGGCATTCAAAAATGATGGAAAGTTCAAACTATTCACAGATAAACAGAAATTAAGAGAATATGGCAATAAGAAACCTGCACTACAAGAAATACTAAAGGAAGTTCTACAGGTTGAAAGGAAAAAACAGGAGAGAGAGAGTTGGAGGAGAGTGTAAGAACAACTAAAAAGAAAAAAGAGAAATAAAAACAACATATGACAGACATAAACCCAAAGAAAATATGGCTCATGAAAGAAATTCATTGAGAGTAATAACACTGAATGTTAATGGATTAAACTCACCAGTCAAGAGACACAGATTGGCAGAATGAAGAAGGAAATATGACACATCTATATGCTGTCTACAAGAAACCCACCTTAGACACAGAGATTCTTGGAGACTAAAAGTGAATGCCTGGAAAACTATTTTACAAGCAAACAATAACCAAAAAAGGGCAGGAATAGCTATCCTAATATCGGACAAAATAGACTTTAAATGCAAAAGTATTGTAAGAGACAAAGATGGACACGATATATTAGTAAAAGGGGTAATCTTCCAAGAAGAGAGAAAAATCATAAATATTTATGCACCTAATCAGGGTGCCTCAAAATACATGAGGCAAACTCTGGAAAACTAAGTGGAGAAATAAATGCTTCTACACTTATAGGGGGGAATTTAATAAACCATTATCACCATTAGATAGAACATCTAGACAGAGAATCAAAAAAGAACAAAGACTCTGAGTAATACATTAGAGGACCTTGAACTAATAGACATATACAGAATGCTACACCCAAATACAGCAGAATATACATTCTTCTCAAGTGCATATGGATCATACTCCAAGATAGACCACATCCTAGGCGACAGAACAACTCTCAATGAATTAAAAAAGATTGACATTACACAAAGTAATTTCTCTGACCACAATGGAATGAAATTGGAAATCATTAAGGGCCAGAGAACCAGATTAGGCAAAAAGATATGGAAGCTAAACAACACACTCTTAGACAAACAGTGGGTTAAGGAGGAAATCTCAAATGAAATCAGTAACTACCTCAAATCAAATGAAAATGACAACACAACATATCAAAACCTATGGGATTCAGCCAAAGCTTTACTGAGAGGGAAATTCATAGTCATAATTGCATATATTAAAAAAGAAGAAAGAGCTAACATTGAAGACCTAACTGCACACCGGAAGGAATGGGAAAAACAACATCAAACTAACCCCAAAGGATGTAGAAAGAAAAAAATAACAACGATTAGAGCACAACTAAATGAAATAGAAAATAAGAAAGCACTAGAAAAAATAAACAAAACCAAAAGCTGGCTCTTTGGGAAGATCGATAAAAGTGACAAAGCCTTAGCCAAACTAACAAAGAAAAAAGAGAGCAAATGCAAATACATGAAATAAGGAATGAAGAATGGGATATCACTACTGACCCCACTGAAATAAAGAGTATCATAAGAGGATACTTTGAAAATTTATATACCAACAAGAATGATAATTCAGAGGAAATGGACAAATTCCTAGAAATTCACAAACAGCCTACATTGACGAAAGAAGAAATTGATGAACTCAACAGTCCAATTACTAGCAAAGAGATAGATTCAGTCATCAAAAACCTCCGAACTAAGAAGAGCCCAGGACCAGATGGCTTCAAGCTGAATTCTACCAAACATTCTGGAAAGAGCTAACACCAATTTTTCTTAAGCTCTTCCAAAAAGTAGAAGTAGAAGGAACATTGCCTAACTCATTCTATGATGCCAACATTACCCTAATACCAAAGCCAAACAAAGATACCACAAGAAAGGAAAATTACAGACCAATTTCTCTAATGAACCTACATGCTAAAATCCTTAACACAATACTTGCTAATTGCATTCAACAACATATCAAAAGAATTATACACCATGACCAAGTGGGATTCATCCCAGGTATGCAAGGATGGTTCAACATAAGAAAATCAATCAATGTAATACACCACATAAACAGATTGAAAGAAAAAAATCACATGATCATCTCTATAGATGCATAAAAAGCATTCAACAAAATACAGCACTCTTTCCTGATAAAAACACTGCAAAAGATAAGAATAGAAGGAAACTTTCTGAACATGATAAAGGGTATATATGAAAAACCCAAAGCTAACATCATCTTCAATGGTGAAATCCTAATAGACTTTACCTGAGATTGGAAATAAGGCAAGGATG
>JAQZBX010088529.1:0-12738 GCA_029593785.1 Cabassous unicinctus
GGTTCTTTTAATATTCTGGTTATAAGTTCTTTAGCAGGTATATAATTTTGTAATGTTTCTTCCCAGTCTGGGCTAGTCTTTTCATTTTCTTAAGACTCTTCTGCAGAGCAAAAGTTTTTAATTTTGATAAAGTCCAAGTTTATCAATTTTTTCTTTCCTGGCTCATGCTTTTGGTGTCATAGCCAATGACTGGCAAACCTAAGGTTGTGCAGATTTTCTCCTATATATTCTTCTGGAAGTATTATAGTTTTATATTTACCTTATGACTCAGTTTTTCTATTAACTTCTATGTAGAAGTAGAATTCTCGCTTGTCTTATCCTTTTTATCATACAGTGTATCTTCCAGGTCATTAACTTACTATCTATATTTAACACATCACATGAGGTTTGCCCATGTTTACCTGTTTATTTACTATTTATGTTTAACACTATTGTTTTTCTAGTTTTCCATTAAAGAACTTTATATTCTCAAATAATAAAGTCAAAGCACATCACAATGTTTATCCAAATTAAATACCTTATAGTATGATATCATAGTATATTGCTGCCAATTAAATGTGTCTAGCAGGATAATATAATCACAAGATTCCTATGTCTTTATTTTCAAATCTGAATTATTCTTTGTGTCTGAAGAGATTGAGAGGTCAAATGCTTTCCTATCTGTATATATGTGTGTGTGTAGATATTTGAAAATAACATATTTAGCAGTAACAGTAATAATTATAAGATAAATTGGCTCTTTGAAATGTAAGCATCTTTTTGACTTCAAGTGGCTTATATTTAAATAAGTGTCAAGATGTTTGGGGGAAGCAGATGTGGCTCAAGTGATTAGGCTCCCGTCTACCATATGTGAGGCTCAGGGTTCAATTCCCGGGGCCTCCTGGTGAACAGCAAGCTGGCCCGAGCGGAGAGGCCCGCACAGGAGTGCTGGCCTGCATGGAGTGCTTCCTAGTGTGGAGAGCTGTCGCAGCAAGATGATGCAACAAAAAGAGACACAGAAGAGAAACAATGAGAGACGCAGCAGAACAGGGAGCTGAGGAGGCACAAGAGATTGGGCAGCCTCTCTCCGCTCCAGAAGGTCCCAGGATCTGTTCCTGGTGCCGCCTAAAGAGAAGACAAGCAGACACAGAAGAGTACACAGAGAGCAGACAGCGAGTACAAAACAACAAGGGTGTGTGTGTGTGTGTGTGTGTGTGTGTGTGTGTGATAAATAAATAAATAAATCTTTAAAAAAAAAAGATATTTGGAAATGTAGTTCTCAAAGAAGGGTAGTGATGCATACTAAAAGTTAAAAAATAAGATGTAAATAAATGGGTTCACCAGATAGAAAAAGTGAATATTGTATGCTTCCTTGCAGATAGTAAAGTACTTTGGGGAAAAAATAAAATAATAGCAAGAAATAAAGATTATAAGAAAAGCAATGGTAATATATTAATGGTAATAATGCCATTTATTGAGTACTTAGTATATCCCTGCTAATGTGCTAAGTCTTTTATGTCATCATTGCATTTAATATATGTCAGTGTCTTTTTATCTTGGATTCATTGGTATATATACAAGGATACATGCAAGGCAGCTTGGCTGGTTTGCCAGAAATTATTGCTTTTAACTAGTTGCTTCTCTGGAACTGTGTGCTAATTAGATGAAACACTCTGCCTTCAGAATTCTCTTCAAACAGCTGCTTTGGCCTCTGCCCAAACTGAATTCCTGAACTACTCTGATGACCAGAAAGAGAGGTAATAGGATTATCCTTACTTAGCCCTATATCTCGGATATTAAAGTTCTTGTTTACTCTCATTGCATAGTAACCAACCCTAGCATCTCATGTTTATATCTATCTCCTGTTGACCTATTCTACTCCACCTACCACACTGGGAGCCAGGTATCTGCTTTAAAGAAGGAAAATATATTACTTTCCTGCATCAAATTTTCTGTTAGGAGGCTGTTTCTCATTGTGTGTGGAGTTCTGATGTCATTGTCCATTTAGCTTCATTTTTCACATCTCTCCACACAGGTTATGCTCCTGCCACCCAGTTCTACAGAAATATCAGGGTCTTTCAAAATAGTTGATCTTTCTTCCAAGAATTTTCTTTACTTTGTGTCATCTCATAGTAAATTCTTACATATCTTTCAAGACTAAACTCAGATATCTCCTCTTTGTTGAAGTCTTTTTTGACCGGTGTTCTCATCCTCATCCAATCCCAAACAGAGTTAATTGATTTTTCTTCATATATACATGATATTTTCACTTATGCACTGATAAATCTATATTTCCCACATGGCTGTGTGTTTCTCTAGTATATTGTCCTTGGTTTTGTTGTGTGTGTGTTTGTTTTTTTTTACCACTTCCTTTTTATCTCCTAGTATAACTATCATAAAAAAAAAATTGAATGAATGAATCCTTATCCTTCCTCATGGTTCAGAGGGCCTCCACATTCTGTATGTTTTATCTGAAAACAACCCTTGATTTTCTACCCAATTTTAATGTCCTTTTTAAAAAAATCCAGATCAGTGGTGTTCAAACAGATTTTAAAAAGAGGTATCTTGTCCTCAAATGAAAACTGTTATAAAATATGTGTGTGCATACATACACACTCACAGATAAAATAGAGTGAGAATAAAGTTCTGGTTGAAGTGTAAGATGGGGAGCTTGGAGGTCCCCTTTTTTTCTGGCACTTCTAGGGAGCTCCTTGGTCTCCAAGCAGCACAGTTTGAAGTCATTGACTTCATTGCCACCTTCATTCTTGTGTCTCCCCAAGTCATTCACATTGCTACAAGAGAGATCTTTTTAACACACCAATTGAAAGTTGTTTCTCGTGCTCAGATTTCTTTAATGAACTTGTTACATCCTGGTCTCTGTGCTGCATGAATGTGTAAGATAATGACGGCTAATGATGGAACCTTGCATGGTTACATGTCTTTGTCCTTACAGTCACGTTGCTTTTACTCATACTGGCGATACCAGCCTCTCTCTCAGTTGGATCTGTCCCACCCGTCAAATCCTAGTTCAAATTGTAATTTCCTTATTATAAAGCCATCCTGGGACTTCATCAGTTTCCCTTTTCTTTGATTTCTAAAGCAACTTTTTGTTATTATAAACAATTACAATATTTTTATTTACTGCGTGTATTTTGTGCACTATATTTGTTGTTACTGCTTGGTGGTATAGCCTCTTCCTAGGTAATCCTAGCAGAAAATGAAAATCTTCTTATCCAGGAGAACATACTCTGAACAGCTCTGAGGTGTACAATTATGTTTATAATTTGGATTTCTAAGTCAAGCAAAGATGATAATTTTAAGTTTATGCTTGAGCACATTTGTGTGTCAAGAGGAACTTGCCTTTGTCCCACAGCACTTTGTAGGTTGGACAGTAAGTCTCTGTTTTACTTGTGTCCTCTGAAACCCAAATTGCTGTTGAATCTGCTCGTAGTCTGCAAATCAAATAGAAATCTTTGGAAAAAGTCTATACAATAAATTAAGTTTGAGATGTGATTTCTACCAAGGATTATTTTCAGGTTCTTTTTAGAAAAGATGAATAGTAAAGCTTTATGCTCTCACATTAATATTCTGTAAATATAATACACTTCTTAACTGTGTTTTCTACTCCTTGTGTATTTTCAGTAAATATGTGCCTTTTGTTGCTTTCAGAATTGTTTATAATTACATTTTAGGTGAGAAGCAGTTTTCTTCAAAGAAAATCAGAACACTAGTTAGGAAAAAATGTATTTTATTACTTTAAAAACTAAAACTACATAACCAAATGATTTTTAAATTCTTAAGATTTACTTCAGGCTTAAAGATATTTTACTTATTTTTAATAAGGAATATTTTTTATTCCTCTAATTGTTTTATGCCCTTTAATTAAGTAACAAGTCCAAAATGATCTCCATTCAGAATAAAAGATAAATACCATCAACATTTCTTCCAGGAAGTCTTTTCTTCCAAACAACATCTATACTGTTAAATTTTATATTTTTGATGTTATTGCAGAAGGAAAAGTGGATACTGTGTCTTTAATGGAAAGCAAAAGGTTATCTTTCTATGGCCTTTGTGTGTATGTGCTGATGTGGATGTGGGCAGCCAGACAGGCAATGTGTGCAGAGAGACTAGGGAACGGGCTGTGGATCGATAGGAGTGGTGTGAAGTGAATTAATGTGAGGCAGGCAGTCTGTCTGTCACAAGGATTGTGGGGAATGTGGGGCAGTGTTGGTCAGTCACTGCAGAGATCTGCTTCCAATAAATTCAAGCCTTCTGCCTGAAAATTAACTCTAGATACTCAAATACTCCCTTCCTTGTTGTTAAATTTTACTTTATTCAAAGGAAATGTTCAGATCAAATTGTAGCCTCTAGTGTACTTTATTTGGGCCTTTGGAAAACTACCTGTGTGACAAACTAATGAAATAAAAATACCTGCTGTTCTTTAGATTTCAATCCATTTTGCAACCTCAGTGGAAATCTGTATTACTATGAGAAATAGAATTTTTGTTATATTTATAAATATGCTGGTATATTTTTTCTTGCCAAATGCAAATAATAATATCACTTCCATCTAATTTTCAATAAAATTATAGTGAAATGAAATGGTTTTATATTCCAATATTGGTTAAATTTGCTATATTTTAAATATTACTGTAAATTAAAATTTAGAGTTTAGTCTTTATTAAATTATTCACATGAAACTGAAGTCTTCTGAGTTCAGATTATTTATCATTACTTAGATATTATTAGCCAGTAGGAAAAAACTTATAAAGATAATTGGTAAACCTTTGAATGATACATTTTATAATTATTCATCTGATTTTACTGGTGGGGAGAGGCAAGTACTCTTTTATTCTATTGATTTTGAATACTGCATTTCCATATATGCATTATTTAAACCATTTTCTAAAGTGATCAAAAAATAGTGTGTACAAATGGGATAGTTTTATGTACCTAGATCTTGCACAGTATAGAATGATCTGAGTATTTAGAAATCTCGATGGCATGAAGATCTCATAATATTCTTCTTTGTCCTCTATTTGTCACTTGTGCTTCTAGCCACAATTCTTCTCTCTATTGCTTTTGTGTCCAAACTTATTCATACCCATTTTTTGCTCCAGCCTATTTCTTCCCTGTATTTCCTCCTGATTCACAGAATAGAACCCTATTTATAGGGACTAATTGACATAATGTTCATTCTGGGTTTAGGGACTCACTGGTTTTTTAAGGGTCTTGCATTTTTCCATTAATTTGTTGTATTATTATCTTTTTACCCAAAGCACACTTACCATTGTTTTCTTCTATATTTAAATAACATACCTTGTGTCATGGAATTAAAAGTGTCCAATCTATTCAAGATATATTTATTGAGCCTTTATAAGATGTTCCTAACTCTGCAAATTATTATGGGGATACACAGAAAGTAAGAAAGACTTTTTAGATTTTATGATGTAGTTTGACAAACTCACTTACCTCAAATACATAAAATGAAAGCAAAATATCAGGAGCAGATGTGGCTCAAGCAGTTGAGAACCTGCTTCCCACATGGGAGATTCCGGGTTCAGTCCCCAATGCCTTTTAAAAACAAAAGAACAAACAACAGGCAAACAAACAAAAAAACAACTCAGGGAGCCGATGTGGCCCAGTGGTTGAGCACCGGCTTCCCACATATGAGGTACCGGGTTCAATCCCTGGCCCCGGTACTTCAAATAAATAAATAAATCAAAATATCACCACATAATTCATTGATAATATTTATCATCTTGATTACCAATATGCAAGAAACTGAGGATTTCATTTAAGTATTTTCAAAGTGTTCTTTCCTGTTTCCTAGGAATATTTTTTTTGTTGTAAGGAAGTGATCTTTATGCTTCCTAAGTTTAAAGTTTTTATACCAGGAAGGAAGTCAGTTTTTTCTAGTCCTTGTTTCATTGAAAATAGCATTGCTTTTGGACATAATCCTTAATTATTATGTTATAGTACCTTCTATTGTATCTTATTTTTAAAATTAGGTGGATTGTGGCATAATTTATATAAAGTAAAAGTCACCCCTTTAAAATAAACAGTTCCATGAATTTTAAACAAATGTGTGTAGTCATGTTCCTATGACCACAATGAAAATATAGATGGTTTTTATCATTCCTAAAAATTTCCTCATGCCTCTTTGTGCCCAATCCTCTTACCAAACTCCTAGTCCTGGCAACCACTGAGCTGATTTCTGACCCTATACTTTTGCCTTTTCTAGAGTGTCTACTGTAATCTGTACCTATTACCATAAAGTAGAAATGTAACATGTAACCATATACTGTGGATGTTAGAAATAGCCAAGTTATGCCTGGAAATTTGTGAAAATATTGTTCCTTCTTTTGCAGATAATCATCATCATGCTTAGAATGATTAAATAATGGGTTTTACTAATTTTTTAACCATATCTTTATGGTCCAAAAGTTCAAAATGAAAGTATATATAACTTACTTAAAACAAGCTGTTAAAATTACTTTAAAATGATCTGTACCATTTGAATTTGAGAGTTGAGTGTAGTAATGTGGTCTTTCCATTCTTAATATCTTTTAACTTTATCTTCCAACACTTGCTAAGATTCTTAGGTAGTCTGGTAGCTTCCTAATTCCAAGTTTGACTGGAGTTAAGATATTTAGCTGATCTTAAGAAAATGAAATATATATAATTTTGAAGCAAAATCTGTTTTTATTGACTGATAACAAAATAACAAAAATTTTGAATGTGAAGACTTACGGGTGAGTCACAAATATATTCAGAGGTAAGACTGTCACTAAGTGTGTAAAAGCAAAAGTATTAGTATAGGAAAACAAAATTAAAAGCATTGACAATAATAATAGAAAAAAGCAACTTAAATCATTCTTGTGTGGAACATGAGAATCATCTGTAACAGCAAAATCTTTTTGGGTGTTCTAAATATGGTGATAGGAAAGAGAAAGGCCAGCATATTTGAATGGCCTATTTGTTATGCAACATTATAAGGGGTTAGTATTATAAGTGACATTCTTTTGTTCTTAAAAGAGTTTAAAGTATCATAATCATACTTGTTTTTTTGTTTACTTATCATTTTTTCCAGGATTTTTTTTTTCCTTCATGCTTAGTGAAAAAGAAATAATGCTTGAAGTGTAGGCCATGTAAAAAAACAAATATATACGACTTTAAGCAAGCCTGTTACATAAATATCCAGAATTGCAGTGTAGTCAAATTAGTGAATATTCTTTTCTTCTGTGCACTTTAATGATTTTATTCTTCTGTCTTCTGATTTCTATTGTTGTTGTGGAGAGGCCTGCTTTTAGTTTAATAGTTTATTTATAGCCTTTGCATATAATCTGCCTTTTCTCTTTCCTTGCTTTTAAGATTTTGTTTTGTCTTTAATGTTCTATGATTTTCTTCCGTGGTGCATCTAAGTTATACTCCTTTTTAAATTATTTTAAGCAAATCAATTTTACTGATGCATATTAATAAAGCATAAAACCATCCAGAGTGTACAATCAGTGGTATTTGGTATAATTCATAGTTGTGCATTCATCACTTCAATCATTATTAAAGCATTTTAATTTTTTCAATAATAATAATAAATGAAAAACAGACAAACAAGAAAATTCTTCACCTCGCAATCACTCTATGCTTCCCTGCTGTACATAGCTGCTATTTCTGGCTATTCTTGCACATTTATTAATTTATTTTAAGTAGTTTTATTGAGATATATTTACATATCATATGATCTATCCAAAGTGTATATTCAGTGGCTTTTAGTATAATCACAATGTTGTGCATTAATCACCACAACAAATTTTTGAAACAATTTCATTACTCCTTACCAGTCACCTCTCAGTCCCTCTATCCTCCCAGCCTTACATAACCACTAATCTAATGTCACCTTTATAAATTGTTTTACATTTACATTTTATATAAATGGAATCATACAAGTTGTAGTACCTTGTGTCTGGTTTCTTTCACTTAGTGTAATTTTTTTTTGTTTTTTTGTTTTTTGTTTTTTATCTGATATTAACATCTTGTAGTATTAACATATATTAGTACAGTTTCAAAGAAAACTGGTTTTACATATGCAATTTTACCCATATTCATATTTCACATGCAGTTTTACTATGCCATACAGCCATGTTACCTTTTTTAGCTTTCCTTTTAGTAATATACATGACCTTAGACTTTCCCTTTAAACCACTGTCATACCCATGTAATAGTATGGCTAACTACAAACATGTTGTGCTTTCACCTCTTCTATTCATTTCCAAAGATTAACACACATCCTCTTTACTAATTCTGTACAAGTTAACCCTCAGCTTTCCATTCTATTTTCTGGTGACCCATATTCAAGTTATTAACTCTGTGATATTACACAATAAATTTTTTTATTAAACTTTTTATTTTGAAATAATTGTAAAATTCTGTATTAGTCAGCCCAAGGGGTGCTGATGCAAAGTACCAGAAATTGATTGGTTTTTATAAAGGGCATTTATTTGGTCTGGATGCTTACAGTCACAAGGCCATAAAGAATAAATTATTTCCCTCACCAAAGTCTGTTGCCACGTGTTGGAGCAAGATGGCTGCTGGTCTCTGCGAGGGTTCAGCCTTCCTCTTCCTCCTCAGGCTCGATGGCCCCAGCTCCTTCTGTTGTCACCTGTAGGTTAGCATAAGGCTTGTCTCTCTCCCTGGGCTCATTTCTCTCTGGGCTCAGCTGCTGTGTCTCTCCACAAGGCCAGCTGTAAACTATTAGGTGAACGGCATCTCTCTTTCCAAGTCCTCTGCCGTGTCTAATGGAACTTTCTCTCCTTCCTCACATATCTGCTTCTCTATCTTCTTCTCCTGTGTGTTTACTTCCTGAGGCTCCAGCATCAAACCTCAAACTCTCTCTTCTGCCTTATTGTTTTCTCTGCGAGTCCTACTGGCGTGGCAGAATCAAAGCCTTGATCATAATTTAATCAAGCAAAAGTGAAACCTCTGAATCTAATACAGTCTAATATGCCCTGAGGAACAGACCAGTTTACAAACACAATCCAATATCTATTTTTGGAAGTCCTAAGCAATACCAAACTGCTACAATTCCCATGCAGGTTTTTTTCTTTTCTTTTTTTTTTGGTTGGTTGGTTTTTCTTTTAAGCAAGCAAGTAAGGAGTTTATTGTAAAGTGAAACAGAAGGTACATACCTGCGATGGGTGCGGGGATGCTTAAGGGAGAGAGGAGCTCCCATGCAGTTTTAAGAAATAATACAGAGAGATCCTCCATACTCTTTTACCTGCTTTCCCCAGTGATAACAGCTTGTAAAATAGGAGTGTTATAGCCAGATTACTAACATTTCCATCACTACAGGGATTCTTATGTTGCCCATATATAGCTGTACCCAGTTGCCTTCCACCTTCCCTTCCCGACAGCTGCTGGCAAACACTGATCTATTCTCTATTCTTTAATTTTGTCGTTTCAAGAATGTTATATAAATGGAATCATGCAGGATGTAACTTTTTGAGATTGACTTTTTTCTTATCATAAATTGAGATTTTTTCATAATTCTCTAGGGATTCATCGAATTTGTTTTATTTATCAGTAGTTCAGTCCTTTCTATTTCTGAGTAGTATTCCATGGTATGGATGTACCACAGTTTATTTAACCATTCACCTGTTCAAGGACATCTGGGCTTTTGGCTTTTATGAATACAATTGCTATAAACATTTGTGTGTGTAGATTTTTGCATTAACATAGGCCTTTATTTCTCTGGGATGAATACCCAGGGGAGCAACTGCTGGTTTTACAGTCTTTGCATGTTTAATTTTTTTAAGAAACAGCCAAACTAGTCCAGAGTGGCTCTACCATTTTACATTCCTTCCAGCAATGCATGAATGATCCAGTTTCTCTGCATCCTTTCTAGCATTGGGTGTTGTTTTTATTGCTTTATTGTAGTTATATTTTATTTTAACTATTCTGATAGGTTTGTAATGATATCTCTTTGTAGTTTTTGTTTGCATTTCCCTAATGACTAATGATATTGATTACCTTTTCATGTGCTTTTGTATATCATGTGCATCTGTATTTCCTCATCTGGGGAACATCTCTTCATATCTTTTGCCCATTTTCTAATTGGAGTGTTTGCTTTTTTAACTGTTTTTTTGAATAACAGCTTTATTGAGATATAATTCATGTACCATTAAATTCAGCCATTTAAAATGTACAATTCGATGGCTTTTTAGTATATTCACAGCATTGTGCAGCCATCACTACAATCATATCTAGAACATTTTCATTATACCAAGAAGAAACCTTGTACCTATTAGCAGTCACTTCCCATTTCCCTCAGGTCCTGCCTTCCCCCATCCCTACCCAGCCCTAGGCAACCAGTAATCTACTTTCTGATTATACATTTGGCATTTATGACATTTCATATAAATAGAGTCATACAACATGTTGTCTTTTGTGACTGGCTTATTTTACTTAGCATAATGGTTTTCAAGGTTCACCCAGGTTGTAGCATATATCAGTACTTCATTCCCTTGTATTGCTGAGTAATAGTCTATTGTATGAGTATATCACATTTTATTTGTACATTCATCAGTTGATGGACATTTTGGTTGTTTCCACTTATTGACTATTATGAATAATGCTGCTTTGATCAATCATGTACAAGTTTTTTGTGGACATGTTTTTATTTCCTAGGAGTGGAATTGCTGAGTCATGGTGACTGAATGTTTAACATTTTGAGGAACTGCCATACTGTGTTTTTGTTTTTGTTTTTTAGTTTTGAGAGTTCCTTATATATTCTAGGTATTATTCCTGTGTCATATATGTCGTTTGTGAATTTTTATTCCTACTCTGCAACTTATCTTTTCATCCTTTTAACAGGGTCTTTTGCAGAACAAAGTTTTTAGTTTTGATGAAGTCCAATTTACCAATTTTTCCTTTTATGGTATGTGTTTTGGCTATCAAATATAGCCCAATCTCAAACATTTTCTCTGATGGTTTCTCTCTAAAAGTTTTGTGGTTTTATGTTTTTTTTTTCATTTAAGTCTGCGATTCATTTTGAGTTAATTTTTGTATAAGGTGTGAAAGTTAGGTTAAGATTCATTATTTTGCCTATGGATGTTTAGTTGCCCAGCCCCTTTTGTTGAAAAGACTTCTTCTACCATTGAACTGCTTTTTCACCTTTGTCAAAAATCAGTTGGGCCTATTTCTGTGGGTCTATTTCTGAGTTCTCTATTCTGTTAATCTACATGTTATCCCTTTACCAAAACCACAGTCTTAATTACTATAGCTACGTAAGAGATTGGGTAGACACATTCTTCCCTCTACATTCTTCTTTCAAATAATTTTACCTAGTATAGTTCCTTTCTCTTTCCATATAATTTTAGAATAATCATACCTATATCTACAAAAAACTTTGCCTATATCTATTTTTTTTTTTTTTTAAGGAGGAACTGGGGATTGAACCTGGGACCTCATGCATGGGAGGCAGGCACTCAACCACTGAGCCACATCCGCTCCCCATTCCTGTATCTTAATTGGTGGAGATTTGACATATTCACTATGTTGAGTCTTCCAATCCATGAGCACAGTATGTCTCTCCATTTATTTAGATTTTCTTCTATTTCTTTCATCAGCATTTTTTACTTTTCAGCATGAGTCCTGTACATGTCTTTTTAGTGTAAATTACATGTAAGCATTTCATTTTTTGAACCATTATAAATAGTATTTTTAAACTAGGCATCCAGGGGAGCAGGTGTAGCTCCGTGGTTGAGTACCTGCTTCACATGTACAAGGTCCTGGATTCAATCCCTGATACCTCCTTAAAAAAAAAATAAATAAATTAGGCATCCACATGTTCATTGCTAGTATATAGAAATATAATTGAATTTTAAAATGTTTATCCAGTATTCTACGATTCTACATCCTTGCTGAACTCAAGGAAGTTCTAGTAGTTCCCCACACCCCTTTTTTTTTTAACTTCTCTAAGTTAAATAACTCATCTGTTGCCATATAGATTGTAGGCAACAGGGCTGTACTCCAAGTCCAAGACTGTGGGAACTAGGGTTTTATTTCTATGTGATTTTTTCTGGTGGGTGGAGGTACAGGAGGGATGTCACCTCCACATTTCCCCCATGAATCCATTACCAGATATTTAAAATTATTTTCCTCACTGCTCATAGGCATGGGTTTCCACATGAATAGAGAACGCTATACTTTTTAAAGGACTTCTAGTAGTAATTTTGTAGATTCTTTTGCATTCTCTATATAGACATTCATTTTACCCTTGAATAGAGACATTTTACCTAATCCTTTCCAATCTGTATGCATCTAATTTCTTTCTTTGCACTGGCTAGCCCTACCACCACTATGTTGAATAAGAGTGCTGTGTGGATGTCTTTGCCTCATTCCTGATTTTAAGGAAAAGCGTTTGGTCTTTCAACACTAAATACAATGTTAGCTGTAGATTTTTAGTAGATACTCTATCAAATTGAGGACATTCCCCTCTATTGCTAGTTTTCTGAATGTTTTTACCATGAATGGCTGTTGAATTTTGTTAGATTGAAATGATCATGTCATTTCTTTCTTCTTCAGCCTGTTAATATTTTGGATTACCTTGATTGCCTTTAGAATATTGAACCAGACTAGCATCATTGGAATAAACTCTGTTTGGTCATTGTATATAATTCTTTTTATTGCTAAATTCTATTTGCTTATATATTGTTAAGGACATTTTAGATTATATTTTTTAGAGATGTTGGGCTGTAGTTT
>JAQZBX010088530.1:0-12755 GCA_029593785.1 Cabassous unicinctus
ATCACAAAATCAGGTCAGTGAGAATATTCACATTCCTTCTTAAATAATACACACAAGTTATAAAGTAAAACCTTTAGACTATCTAAAATTTAAACATTTTCTATCACAGGATAATGAAAGATGAAATTTAAGGGTCATTTTTACAAGGTGCAAGTTGTTGTTAAACACTGATTTAAAAAACTAAAGCATTGATTTTGTGGCAGTTAAAATACTACTGTATATTTAATTTACCAAATCTTACATTATAAAAAATATGAAGTTAGGAGCTGAACACTTTCATTTAATCATAGATACTGAACATATTTATTGTGCTAAATTAGAAAACTAGTCATTGTTTGAAACAACCTTATAGAAGCTTATGTATTTAGGAATATTTAGAGAAGCCAACTTAAGATCAATGAACAATAAAGTAAGAAAAAGTATGTGTCTACAGCTGCTGGGCTCTGAGACAAAAATCTTTCCCCCCAAAATTAGATCTAGGCTGTTTCTAATATAATTCAGCCTCCAATAAAAGTAGTGAAGGGATTTATAAGATTTTCATTCATTCAAAACGTTTTTATTGAGGGCCAAATTTGTACAGAGAACCTTTAATGTATTTGAAGCAAATACATTAAAATAGAAATGACACAGCTCTTGCTTTAAATCTGGCAAGGGGAAGAGGGTATAGAAGCATGAAACCAATAAGCAATTGTATTAGTTTTCTATTGCTACTTTAACAAATTAGCAGCCTCAAACAACACCCATTTATTTTATTGTTCACTGATCTTGCTTTGACTTTTTTAGGTGTTCCTGAATTTAGTAATTATTGTTTTTGCCTCTGGCACTTTAGGTCCACTTTTCCTCATTTCTCTTTAGTTTCATTCTGCTTGAGCTCTCAAGAATTTCAGGGGTAATTTTATGAGAAGCTAATTTCCCTTTGCCTGTACGTGAGTGCCTCTGCCTGTGCATCTTCCCTTAGGCTTTCTGTATTAAGTTTAAGACTATTTTTCTTCCTAAATTTGTTTTCTCTCTAAATGTTCCTAATTATGTTTTGTTTTCTAAAAATAAATGGCCAAAGAGGTGGTCATTTATGTGTAATTCAGTTTTTGGGCAGTACTTCCCTTTTTAATTTGTAAATATAAACTTTATAAGCAAAAGGAAAGCCTTATGGATATTTTTATCATCACGAGGTATATTCCATTCAGCAGCATTTTAACAAACACAGTAAATTATTCTTGATATGTGTTGAAAATTCAGCTGTTCTTATTGGAGAAGAATAGATGTTTTTACTGATTTTTCCAGGGTATGGAATTTAAAAAGTAATTGATAATTGTCCTTCAAGCATGTTCATAAAAGTACATTTAGAGAATGTGTCTATATATATATAAAATTTGTTTTTCATGGTACTTGTCTTAGTCAGCCAAAAGGGGTGCTGATGCAAAATACCAGAAATCTGTTGGTCTTTATAAAGGGTATTTATTTGGGGTAGAAGCTTACAGTTACCAGGCCATAAAGCATAAGTTTCTTCCTTCACCAAAGTCTGTTGCCATGTGTTGGAGCAGGACAGCTGCCAACATTTGCCAGGGTTCAGGATTCTCAGGTTCCTCTCTTCCTGGGGCTGCGTTTCTCTCCAGGCTCAGCTCCTCTGTTTCCTCCACAAGGTCAGCAGTAGGCTATGAGGCTCTCTAGGCTTTGCCTCTCTCCACAAGGCCAGCTGTGAACTGTCAGGGGAACAGCTTGTCTCTTTTCCCGGGGCCTTCTCTCCTTCCTCATCAGAACTCCAACATCAGAACTACTCCAACTCTGTCCTTTGCCATGTCTTTTATCTTTGAGACACCACCCACCAAGGGGCGGGGCTTAACATCCTACTGATGTGGCCCAATCAAATCCCTAATCATAACTTAATCATGCTCAGATGAACAGGCCAATTTACATGCATAATCCAATAACTATTTTTGGAATTCATAACTATATCAAACTGTCACAGTACTGAACTTGAATTTCAGTAGTGATTTATGGAAGTCTCATTTGATATCCACATTTCATGAATGTGTGTAAGATAACTTTGTAAATAAATTAATGTCGTAATATTAACAGTATGAGAGAATGCTTAAAGTTTATTGACTTAGAAGATAGATAATCAATCAAGGTTGAATGCATGCACACTTTTGCCTATATTTTCTGTGACTGAGTAAATTAATTGTGTACATCCTGGAGGGGAGGGAAGGGTTTAAAAATACTTATTTAGGGAAGCGAATGTGGCTCAAGCGATTGAGCTCCTGCCTACCACATGGGAGGTCCTGGGTTCCGGTCCCAGTGCCTCCTGGAGATGATGAGCAAGACCGCAAGCTGGCACAACGGGCAGGCACGGTGAGCTGGCGCAACAAGAAACAAAGAGGGAAGACAATGAGACACGTAACAAAGCAGGGAGCTGAGGTGGCTCAAGTGCTTGAGCACCTCTCTCCCACATGGGAGGTCCCAAGTTCGGTCCCTGGTGCTTCCTAAAGACAAAAGGAGCAGACACAGACAGCACAGGGCAAAAGGACACACTGAACAGACAGCAAGTGCAAACAACAAGGGGGGAGCAAAAATTTATTATTATTAATTTTTAAAAAGATACTTAGATTACATAAATATTACACAATATAGGGATTCCCATATGCCCCACTCCCCACACCTACCACACCCTCCCACATAAACATCATCCTTCATTAGTGTGGCACATTCATTGCAATTGATAAACACATCCTGGGGCATTGCCACTGAGCATGGACCATAGTTCACATTGTAGTGTCTCCCACACAGTTTTGCATGTTATGGGATGATATAAAATGGCCTATATCTGTTGTTGCAGTCATTCAGGGCAATTCCCAAGTCCCAAAAAAGCCCCCGTATTACAACTGTTTTTCCCTCTCCCTGCCCCCAGAGCCTCCAGTGGCCACTGCCTCCACATCAATGTTGTAATTTCTTCCATTGCTAGAATCACAATATGTCTATAGTAGAATACCAGTAAGTCCACTCTAGTCCATAGTTCATTCCCCAATCCTGAGGATTCTGGGATGGTGATGTTCACTCTACCTCTAATTG
The DNA here is from genome assembly GCA_029593785.1 of Cabassous unicinctus. Lineage (NCBI taxonomy): Eukaryota > Metazoa > Chordata > Mammalia > Cingulata > Chlamyphoridae > Cabassous > Cabassous unicinctus. Next base: position 3,067 of record JAQZBX010088530.1, read on the forward strand.
AGAGGGGGCTTCGATCCCATATAGCTGATGGATGGGACCCCCTTGCTTGCAGTTGTAGGCTATCTCGTATTCTTGGTATGGTGGTTGTCAATCCTCACCTCCTTGTTAGTTGTTCTGGGTGAGTCCAATGAACTGGAGAGTAGGGGCTACAACTCTCCAAGGCTCTGGGTCCTGCTGGCACATGGACAGCCCAAAGATTCCAATCTCTTGGATGTACACCTACCAACTCCAGCACCAGGTATAGGTTTAAACAGAAGGGACAGATGAGTCACGTGTAGGGAAGTCATAATTGAGTCCAACTCTGTCACTCTCAGGAGCACAAACTCCAAAGTAGGGCCCACTGGCAAGGCACCAAACTCTGGAGCTATCTGCCGTGACCATAAGACCTGGGTGTCTCCAGAGCCCTCAGGAGCCCCACGATTTGGGGTAGTATCTACTTTGGCAGTCTATGAGATCCTGATATGTGCATAAGCGTTACCTCTGGGATGACCTCTTGACTCACTTTGTAGTCTCTTAGCCATATAAACTCATTTGTCTTTACCTTTTACCCCTTTTAGTCGAGCTCTTTTTCCAGTTGTATTACAAAGTTGGGAATGCTTCTGTGACCATATGACAAGGAACAGTCACTGGTCTAGGGTGCCAGCCCGGGGGGCATTCGGGACAGGGCACACTTGGAGCAGGCCTCCAGGGAGTGTGTGAGTGATCACCCTGCCATAATGTGATGCATCAGTGGGTGGAGACCCACACAACGAGCGGGAAGAAGTTGGACTCTCACTTCAGGGAGGACTGACATATTCACAAACAGAGGGGCGGGAGTCTCTCAAGAGCATGGGCAGCCCCCAACAGGGGAGGACAAACCAGCGTGTCAAGCCCTCAGTGTTGTTGCAAGCAGCCATGAACCTTGTCATCCAAGGAGTGAAGCCAGGAGGTTGCCATGGGCCCCAAGGGGAGGGGGAAGGCGGAACAGAATAGATGGAACGGGGGTACTCAGTGGGCAATGGAAGTGTTCTATATGATCTTGCAATGATGGACACAGGCCATGTTAAATATCATCAAAATTTATAATTAAAAAAAATTTTTTTTAATTTCGTTTTTTAAAAATTAAAAAACATTTTTTTCGACATTTAATTCGAATATTATTAGCCAACCTTGGTTATTGTTGAACCTCAAAATTCACAGAAATGTAATGTCCCAAGTAAGGACTCTCAACCCCAGAAACTGCCTATGAGATTGGGATGGGATATTTCTGTAATAAGAATGAAAAGAGCCCTTTCTACTATTAAGATGTAATAATATTTATGTGCTATGGTGTTTCCTGGTGAGACCCAGTGAGCTGCTGAATATTTTACATGTTGTGAGGTTTTGGCATTTGGTGTGTGTTTTCCCACTGAGATTAATAAATACATAAAAACCATACGTTAGACTCTGTAGTGGATGCTGGGCTGAACCACCCAGATCCCTTCTGCCGCTAGTTGTTAGACCTCAGCGAGAAGAGCCTCATCTCGCGAGATCACGCCCCTTCTTGGACGTTCCTGCCGCCCAGTTGTCCTCACTTTTGAAGGGTCGTCCCCTCTCAGACTTCCCTGTGGGGTGAGCTGAGGCCGTGCAGTGACTGCATCGGAGCCCAGCGTTGTAGCCCTGTGCTAACTTCCATGTCCTTTCCTTTCCTGTACAAGTTAATCCTAAAAGCACTCCTCAACAGATTTCCTGCTGCTTTCTGGGGAACCCGATTTACAGAAGACCTCTACTTCCCTTAGAGGACTTCAGTGCAAACAGACACTAATTTAGGATTATAGGAGTGCCTAGGACCGTGGTGGTCCTCTTGCTCAGTCTTCTCTGTAATGCAGGGATGCCCTCTGCAATATTCCTCACCTTTGGCTCTTTATCCTCTGCTTGAACGTAAAAGCTGGGGAGTCCATTGCCTCATTACCCTGTCAGTTGCTGAACAGTTTCCGGTGTTAGAATGCTTTACTGTTGAATAGGAATCTGCATCCCTGTAACTTTCGCTTCTGCTCCTGGCTACTCAGAATGTCCATTCCAGTTTCCATGCAACGCCCTTGGGATGTTTGGAGGAAGTTACCACATTCTGCTATGTTTTCTCAGATCCTGTTGAGATGCCTCCTTTTCTCACCTTTTTCTTTATGGTGTCCTTTCTAAACCCTTTACTATTCTTAATCGTGTTCCAGTTTGTCCCTTTTAAATGTGGTTCACACTAGGCCTTTGTCATATTACTACATTTTCCATATATGAGTCATTACCCCGTGATACTCATGACATTTTAATTTCAACACCCTGCATGTGTTTCTTAATATGTTATAAAGTTAGTAATGCATAAAGTTTGGTAATTTCAGTTACCCATATAAAACAGAATAGTTTCACATTAGTATATTAAACTGCAATAATAATGAACTAATAAATCAATACGTATAAGTGCTTTTCCAGTGCTGTATATATGGTCTCTCTTAGGGAAAAAAATAAGACTATAACAGCTGTTAAAATTCTGTGTTCATATAAAAAACAAAAAACAAAAAAACTATGACATTATTACATTGTAATTTAAACTTTTTTTTTTTAATGTACCAGGGCTGGGGATTGATCCCTGGACCCCAAGTGTGGGAAGCCGGTGCTCAACCACTGAGCCACATCAGCTCCCCTGAATTGGTTTTTTCATTTGTTTGCATGTTGTTCGTTTTTTCTGTTTTTAGGAGGCAGCGGGTACTGAACCCGGGACCTTCCATGTGAGAAGCAACCACTCAACCGCTTGAGCCACATCCGCTCCCTGTAATTTAAACTTTAAAGCAAATCAATCTAATTTTCATTCTTTGGGTAGTAATTGTAATTTGTTACTATATTAAGGAAAATGTAAAGAACTGTTTACTCTTTAATGTAAAGAAAATTTATTTTAAAAATGAGTGAATTACTATAGCATTACCTAGTCAAATGAATCAGATGAATATGTCATCCAATGCAAGGTTGGGATTAACAGGAGTGATCTTCAAGAATATCTTCTTTTGAAAGTTTTCCCAGGAGTGATTGAGGCTGAAGTAGGAGAGAATGAATATATTTATGCAGTAAATAATTTGATATATATTATATAGTTGTTTTAGTTTGCTACAGGGTTGGCTTTTATAATGGGAATTTATTTGGGGTAAAATCTTACAGTTCCAAGGCTGTGAAAGTGTCCAAATCAAGGCATCATCAGAGATGCCATCTTACTGAAGGTTGACTGCTGTATCCCTGGACTCCTGCCATGTGGTAAGGCAAAATGGTGGGTCTGCCAGTCTCTCTCTGCCTTCTCCTCCAGGTTCACTTTCTCTTTCAGATTCGAGCTGCTCTTTAGGCCTAGCCTCTTAGGGGCCTCATTGCTTCAGCTTCTCCGCTAGTTCCAGCCTCTGGCCTCTCTCTCAGCCTCTCTAGGTTTCTCCATCTTTCTGCAGCTGTAGGTGATTCTGGAGAACTTTCTCACATGGCAGGGTAAAATGGCAGCTGTCTTTCTCTTTGTGTTTCTGCTTTCAGTTCTCCATTTAATATAAGACTCCAGCAAGAGGGCTGAGATCCAACCTGGGTCACACCTCACTGATGTAGTCCAATCAATGATCTAATAAGTGATCTCTTAACTGAATCTAATGCAATCAAAGGGTCCCACACCCACAGGAATGGATTAGTTCCAAGAACATGATCTTTTCTAGGATTCACAAAAGCTTCAGATTGTCACACTCTGCCCTCTGGAGCCCCAAAAGACATGTTCTTTCCATATGCAAAATACATTCAATCTATCACAATATTTCAAAAAGCCTTAAATCATTTCATTAGCAATGCTAAGTACAGAATCACATAAAAATCAGTTATAGGCATGCAGTCTGTCTTGGTGCAAAAATTCCCCTCTGGCTGTAGTGCAAAAATTCCCCTCTGGCTGTAGACCTTGAAACTTAGAAACAAGTTGTCTGCTTCTAGTATGCAAAGGAGGGCCAGTCCTAGGATACACATTCCCATTGCCATAGGGAGAAATTGGAAAGAAAACAGAGGTCATGGGTCCCAAACAGTTCTGGAAACCTGCAGGGCATACTCTGTTAGATTTCACAGTCTGAGAGCCATCTATCGAATGATGCTTTCTTCTTGGGGCTTGGAGCAGAAGTCCCACACCTTTTAAGGACTTGCCCAGTGGCCATCTTCTAGGCTCCACCCTCATCAAGCATCTGGGTGGCGGCTGAGCTCTAGGCCTCACGCTCCAGGAACATTAGGGGTAATGTCACACACTCCCCAAACTCTGGGGCACAGGCTCAAACTGATTAGCACAGTGGGGTGTTGGCCACACTCTTCCCAATCTCTGGCACACAGGCACAAACCCCTCAGAACAGTGGGTTGGTGATCTAACTCTCCCTAATCTCCGGGAAATGTATCCTACCCTCTCTAGGCTGGGGCAGTCAAACTCCTCCTGAACAAAGGAAAACGACCTGCACTCTCCAAGCCTTGGGGTAAGCTCACCCCCTCCACACACACGGGTGGGGTCCCTCCCTTGTCCCAAGAAGATGTCTTAAGTCTAGACCTCAGCTTTCACAGTTTTGCTCTTGAAGTTTTCCTTCAATTTCTCCCTTTCCTATCCCTTTTAGACAGTGGTTTTGTTCACATTGATATCTCAGAAAGCTTGTTGGTTTAGCATGCAGCAAACAGGGGTCCAAGCTGTTAGACAGTAAGACTTTCACAAGTCCTTCCTGGATAGCTGCATTTCCAGTCCTGACTTGCAAGGAAATGGCTGCCTGGTTCACTGTTCAGTTAAACCCTCACATGGGGCACTATCCTCTGGGGACTTGCTTTCTGGAAGCCCAGAATTTCCCAAACCATCAACTTCTGGTTTCTTTGTGCCCAGGAGTTCAGTTCTCTGCTTATCCCTTTCCTCTTTCATTTTACTATAAACTGCAAGGAGAAGCCAGGCCACATTTTCTACATTTAGTTAAGAAATCTCCTCAGCCAAATGCCCAAGCTTGTCACTTTTGAATTCTGCCTTCATCTAACATCAGGAGTCAATTTTGCCAAGTCTCTGCCACTTTAAAGCAAGGATTGCCTTCCTTCCAGTCATCATGTCTGTCTAAGGCCTTATCAGAAGTAACTTTAGGGTCCATATTTTTTACCAACAGTCTCTTCAAAGCAATCTAGGCCTTTTCTATCAACCTCCCACAATTCCTCTAAAATCTATGCCTTACACATTCATAAAACTGTTCCAACATTTTTGGTATCTGCAAGCAGCTCCCTGCTTCTAGTACTAATTTCTGTTTTAGTTAGCTAAAGGCTACCAATGCAAAAATACCAGAAATGGGTTGGTGTTTATAATGGGAATTTATTAGGGTAAAATCTTACAGTTCTGAGGCTGTGAAAATGTCCAAATCAAGGCATCATCAGAGATGCTATCTAACCAAAAGTCAGTTGCTAGACGATCCTAGATTCTTGCCATGTGGTGGCCTGACTCTGCTTTCTCCTCCAGGCTCACTTTCTTCCCGAGCTTAGCTGTGGGCAATTAGGCATATGGCTCATCTCTCCCTGGGCCTTGTCTCTTCATCTTGAGGCTGCTCCGCTGAGTCCAGCCTCCAGCCTCTCTCTCAGCCTCTTGGGATTTCTCTGTCTGTGGCTGTAGGAGATCTTGGAGTCTATGTGCATGATTGGGTAAAAATGGCAGCTCTCTTTCTCTGTGTTCAGTTTATATAAGACTCCAGTAAAAGATTAGGATCTACCCTGGTTCTTGCAATCTAATCAAATGCCCTTAAACTGAAGTGATCTAGTCAAGTGATCTAATCAAATGGTTCCTTAGCTGAATTTAACCAAAAGATCCCACATAAATAGGTTTACATGCACATTAGTGGGTTATCTTAAGAACATAATTTAATGGGATCCACAAAACACTCAAACCAGGACAATAGTAAAACATTTAATTTGCTTAATTAATGCTGCATTTAGTACAATATACAGTAATATAATGACTTTTTAAAAAAGATTTATTTTATTTATTTATCCCCCCCCCGCCCTTGTTGTTTGAGGTCACTGTCTGCTCTGTCTGCTCATCTTCTCTTTAGGAGGCACTGGGAACTGAACCTGGGACCTCCCATGTAGGAGAGAGGTGCTCAATCACTTGAGCCACCTCAGCTCCCTGGTTTGTTGTGTCTCTCATTGTCCTTCCTCTTTGTGTCTCTTTGTTGCATCATCTTGTTGTGTCAGCTCACTGTACCTGCCTGTCGCACCAGCTTGCCTTCTCCAGGAGGCACCAGGAACTAAACCCGGGACTTCCCATGTGGTAGGCAGAAGCCCAATTGCTTGAGCCACATCCGTTTCCCTATAATGACTTCTTGGCATCACATCTTTGTATTCAATAAACAGCTTGATGCTAGGTTGACCTAAATTTTTTTTGCAACAATTTTATTGAAATATAACTTTCATACCATACAATTTACTCATTTAAAGTGTACAGTTCAATGTTATTGTTTTTCTTAATATTTTCAGACTTGAACAACCATTGCCACAAGTAATTATTGAACATTTTCATTACCCCCAAAAGAAATCCAGTACCCTATAATGGTCACTCCCATTTTCTTCAATTACCTGCCCTCGGCCATAGACAACCACTGATCTACTTTCTGTCCATACAGTTTTGCCTATTCTGGACATTTCATATAAATGGAATCATACAATAGGTTGTCTTTTGTATGACTTACTTTTTGGCTTTTTTCTTTCTTCGATGTCCTGGCATCTTTAGAGTCATGGTACTTACTTTTCTACAGGCTGCTTCTGTAGTTTGAGGTTGAGTTTCTAGATGCCAGACAGACTAGAAGATGGAGTCTTGATGGACTTTCAGTATACTCCACTTGTATTCTGATCATTGAGGATTTCAGAGACTATCTCCTTCAGAGTCTACTACTGCTGATACAATCTAACACTACTCTGCTTTCCAAAATAACTAGGGTTTTCCCACATAAACTGTTATTAAGGCAGGTATCCCCATTGTCTACTTGTATTTGTGCAAGTAAGTTAAAGAAAATGCTATATTTTACATTTATGCCAAGGAAATTTTACCTTTTTTTATGTTGGCCCAGTGTTCTAGTCTTTGATCTTTTTCAGCCTTGATGCTCTCATCTGCTACATCAGCAACCTCAGTATCATCTACCAATTTGATAAATGTGCTCTTTAAAATTAAAGGAGTTGAGAGCGGGTGTAGCTCAGTGGTTAAGTGCCTGTTTCACATATATGCAGTCCCAGGTTCAATCCCTGGTACCTCCTAAAAAAAATTTAATAAAATAAAGTTTAGAAAAAAATTAAAGGAATTGTACAGGCAAGCTCATAGTAACTGTTGTTTAGATCGAGATGAATCCATTAACAGAATCAGGCTCTCATGTGAGTTCCTGTCTGCTGTGTCTGCCTCTTGTTTTTTTACCAGGGACTTTTCCCAATTTTAACACTGAAAGTTCCAAATTACAGGAAATTCCTCAGTCCCAGGCAAAATGGGTCAGCTGGTCAACCTATGTACTATTAGACATTGTGCTCTTTAAGCTGAACTATAATTAGTTGTTGTATCATTGTCTCTCCAGAGACAATGGGATGTGTGTGTATGTATTAAGAGATTTGTTTTAAGGAAATGGCTCATGCAATTGTTGGGGCTAGCAAGACCAAAATCTAAAGGGCAGGTTGGAGACTCAGAGAGGAGTTGATGTAGCCTTGAGGCAGAATTTCTTCTTCCTCCAGAAGTCTCAGTTATTTGCTTTTTAAAGGCCCATCCACATTGTCACATATAATCCCTTTTGCTTAAAGTCAACTGACTGTAGGAGTTAATCACATCTACAAATAGCTTCACAGCAACATTTAGGCTATTGGGCACCATACCTAGCCAAGTTGACAGACGAAAGTAACCATCCCAGCTGTGTGGTCAGTCTCTCTCAGCCCAAGATGTGTGACTCTATAATTAAATGGGGGTGGTGGTGGAGGAGGAACTGAGATTAATTGGCACAAGTTATGCTTTAGTGAACGTTAGGTATCTCCTAATGATTGTTTCCTGTTCTGAGTGAAAGCAAATGATCTGTTTAGTAATCTTTTCTAGGTAGTTGTCAAAGTTATCAGTCTCTAGTTTCTTAGGCAGCCCTCATTCCAATTCCCACCCTCCTCCCATTGCCTAACACTTTATCTAGTTTTCTGGAAGTGTCTTTTCCTCCAGGATTTTTAAAAGACTATCATTAGCAGTTTTGTGAAGATCCCTACGAGCTCTTTATGTATCTTTGGATTTAAGTCATCTTGGTCTAGAGCTTTTAACTCAACAATATTCCTTTTTCTTTTTTTATCCACTTTATTTTGGAGTTCAGGTGTATCTTTTTGGTACATAGAGTCTACCATTTCTATTTTGACGGTCACCTTTGTTGATGAATATGGACAGCACACCTAAACCTTTGAATTATGACACTATACCTCTAACTATAGGGAGGATAACAAAAACCTTTAAAAGGCAATAGCAACAAAACTTGCCAAAGTCATTTGTTAAAGAAAGAATACAAGATTTAAAAACAAAGTAACCATTTGTTTGTATCTTCAGAAATATACCCCAAAGATACAAGTTCAAAGAAAGAATTTACCATTTTGGAATGCAGTGTATTTCAGTATGAAAATGAATCATAATATTGTTCAAATCGATCAAGTTTTAGGTATTTATTTTGATCCACAAATTAAAAATTAATAATTTCAAGCAAAATGGATTTTACAAAACAGTAATGTAGAATTTGTTGGAGGGTGAAAATATTTCACACTATGATAGTAAAGGAACACAAAGTCAATAAGACATTAAGATTGTTTGTAAAGAAAGGGCTGGTATATGGTTGTCTTATGTTCTAGAGTATTTGAAAATTTCTTTACTCTAATATTACTGTTGTAATTTAGAGGACATATTATTGATAGCCAGCAGAAAGAACAAATGCTCATTCTGGCATCAACCTCTTATTTACTCAGATATCATTTTTTGGGTCATTAGATCCTTTGTGTACTTAAATAATAATCATAATCTTTCCTTTAAAAAAAAAAAGGTTCTTTAATAGAACTTTCTAGTTAACCGTATAGAATAGAGTATTGGCCACATGTTTATTCCCAATATCTATATAATGCAAATAAAATAATAATACTAAAGACTAACACCAAATCTTTGTATAAGTGAATCTTTTAATAATAGCATACAGAGTATAGTTTAACTTTTTGTTGAAGACTGAGAATATTGTTACAGATATTAATTATGGCCATTTGCTGTGTTGGATGTGCGTATGCCTATTGAGAATACTGAAGAATGGAAACTTACCTGCCCTAAAATAAATGGCCCTAGACTGTAATGCTTGGTAAATTCTCGGCATTTATAATTTGACAGTTCTTTTCTTGTAGCTCTTTTCAGTGTGTGTGCCTCTAAACTTCTTATCTTTTTAAGCTTGTGTCCTAATCTGTTTGTTGGGCTTCTGTTTAAAGGAAGTCTATTTATGTCATTTAGTGGCTGATGATTTCATGTTTATAGCTCTATCGAATAGAGTCTGTCCCAACATCATTCCTAATAAGCAGTGGCTAATTTGACTTGTGTTTCTAGTAGGTATCTCAAATTTGATATGTCTAAGAGAGCTCTTGATTCTTCACCGTGGACCCTAAAACCCGCTCCTCCCTTCTCACTCAATGGCTCCAGCATTCCA
>JAQZBX010088531.1:0-12736 GCA_029593785.1 Cabassous unicinctus
TGCTTATCTCCCCCTTGCTGTGAGGTCTTGCCGCATCAGCCCACGGCACTGCGTGAGCCGGCCTGCCCTCACAAGGAGGCTCCGGGAAGCGAACCCGGGGCCTCTCATATGGTAAACGGGTGCTCTATCCATTGCGCCACACCCGCTTCCTGCCGTGAGGTTGCTGCATCAGCCCACCGCACCGCTCAGGTCGGCGTGCCCTCACAAGAAGGCCTCGGGACGCGAACCCGGACCTCCCATATGGTAAACGGGGGCTCTATCCACTGAGCCACACCCGCTTCCCTGTACGCTTCTCTTGAACACATAAATATTCTCTAGTGAGATGTACACATAGGTAGCATACTGCAAATGAACCTGAGCTCAGGAGTCGGAGGACCTAGATTTGAATTCTACGTCTGTCTGTTGTTTGACCGTGGGCGAGTTGCTCAGCCTCTGAGTGTCTTGCTTTCCTCAACTAGAAAATGGAAAGAATACCTACCTCAGAAAATTATTGTTAGATTTTATGATGATTTATGTAAAGTCCTTATCACAGTCACTAGCTTATTGTAATTGTTTAAGAAATTATAGCTTTTATTATCAATAGGCATGATACAGTAATACACTTAACTAAGAGCTACACACCAGCCATGCAAGGTTAGGGACCAGTTATTATCCCCATTTTCTAAGTGAAGGACCTAAGACACTGTAGGTCTGATAACTTACTCAAAAATCACTCAGCTGTTAAGCGGAGAGCCGAAGTTCAAAATGGGCATCCCAACTTCAGTGTTCCCATCTACACTAGTAGTGGAAAGTATACTTTCTGAAATTGTGTGTCTAGATTCATTCATTTGATAGAAATGTACTCAGTACCCCCATGGGCTAGGCAATTTTTAGGTGCTAATGTATTTTGCATTTTTCACTACTAGGTAATTACTGTAGATTTGACCTCTAAAAAAAATGTATTCTTCAACCACTACATCAGATTTTTATTTTTTATTTTACAGAAGTCAATTTTAAAGTCTAAAATTATTCCTTTCCATTCCCAATACCCATCCCAAACTACTAATTAAGGATCACATAGTATGATGTTTCTGTCTTTTCTTAGTTATGTCTTAGTAGCATTAGCATTTGAGTATAAAGTAAATGTGAAAGTGCTTCTGCAAAGATCTAGAGCTATTAGTTCTAAAACTGTCTTCAAATTTCACTCTTACTGAGCCCATTTCCTATGTTCTAAAATAAGATATGAACTCTACTTTCATCATTGTCTTCGATTGGCTATCTTTTGTAAGATTAAAAACCTCTGAGTGATTCTTAGCTACTTCATGGGTTGAGTGATTCTCAGGTTGCCATCATAATTCTAAACTGTACATTGTGTTCTGATTTTTCCAGGGTTGGGGAATCAAATAGTTGCATCACTTGTCTTTAGCTATTATTAGTGACTGGTGTTGGCTGACTTTCAGTATTAACTGTTCTTTCACCCAGACCAAGTTGTGCCAAATTCATGATTCATTAATAAAGAGAAGTAAGACAAGATTTTTCTTTAACTCTTACAGTTTGTTTCTAAACTGTCCAGAGAAAAATCTAAATTTCCCTCATCAAATATACAAATGTTCTTTAGTATAGCCTACTGAAGGAGGAAGAAGTAGGTGCAGGGTAACAATAAGAAGAAAGACAGAGAACTCCAGCTCCAAAAATTTCCTGAATTTGGTGTATCTAACAGATCTAAGAATACATTGACTGAGATTTAGTGAAAGACATCAAGCAATCAATGCTGATGTTAGAATGATAGTCATAAAGCAACTCTGCTGTCTTGTATCTGCTCTTCTGCTTCCCAAATACTATCCATACTGTCATGAAAGCCCTTTGAGGTTATGTAAATGTAACCATTCTTATATATGCTGAAGATAGTTGCATCTAAAACAACAACAAAAAGCCTACACATAACAGTTTAACAGTGCAGTTAAGGTGAACCTTCTGTCCTTATAATATGCTAATTAAGTGCATTCATGTCACCAGTAAAATCTGTGACTATGTAGTGATGAATAAGAACTTTAAACACACATGACACCTCGTTAAAATGTAATTTTCACATCATATATCTGAGGCCTTTACTTTGACAGCTGAGTAATACAAGTGCTGGGCAGAGAATCTTGAACATTTTGAAACTGTCACGTGTTTAATAGGTAGCCAAAACTGCTTCCTGAATGGCTTACTTAAATGTGGTGCATCCTGTTCAGAAAATAGAGCTTGAAAGTGGAGGGATCTTAAACTTGCCTTCAGCCTATGGGTTTTGACTGCTTCACAGTTCTACTTTGTCTCTAAAGTTTAATTTGCACTGAGTTGAACTTTACAAAAAGAAAAACTGGTCAACTTGTTGTTGTTAATTTCAGGCCTGCCTGTATATTTGTTTCCTTGTCTGGGAAGGAGCCCCCTCTCCTGTGCTTCCTCATTGCTGGGAGTGACAGCTACTGCCCGAAGGACATTGCTGCTGGTGATTTTTCAGGGAGCACAAACAAACTTTGCAATAGCTATTCCATTGCCACTTAAAATCAGCTGAACTCTCTCTTAGGTTTTTCACATACGTGAAAAAAAAAATCAGACAGCTGAATTCTCTTGGATGTTTGTTTTTTCTATTTGTCCTTATAAGTGTGGGTTAAAACTTCCAGGGTGACACTTTCTGCTTTTCAGGCTGTGGATATCAAAATCACAGTCCTGTACGGAGCAAAGTGTGATGTGGCTTTATACAGCCGAGGCCAGTGTTTGTCATTAGTCTTGACATCAAGGTGACTTTCCTAATAATAAGAGAGTACACAAGGGCTAAAAATGTTCACAAAATGTTATTTACTCATTACTTTCTTCCTACCTAGTGATGTAGTATAACTCAACAAAAGTATAATTCTTAAAAAACTAATCAGGATCATTTCTACATGTTACTCTCAGTCATAAATGGATGGCTTATTTGTGAATAAGCTTCCCACTCACAGCAGCTGTCCTTTTTGTAGCCATTTCACTGCTCATTAGCACATCCACCAGAGGGCAGGCAGCTGGAACTGAAATAGTTTTGTTGCTTATTATTAGCACAACTTTTGTAAGATTTGGTCACAGTGGCTAATATGAGATTTCTGATTCTTCAGGTTTTCTACCCACATTTACACAGATAAGTGAGACTTGGGTCTATTATATAATAGCTGTTGGGATAGCAAAGTCTCTGACATTTGCTTTATTCCTCTGTTTTTAAATATTTAAAGTACTATTCAACTACTACTTGGCAAGCAGTACAGTTTAAGCACAAGCGGTATTTCCCTCATAACTATTCTTCCACTCGAAAGTTTAATTCTCAGATAGTAATGATTAATGATGAAATAGTTCAAGATCCATAAATGACAGGTAAAATCTATATCATATAATTTTACAGAATAAGTCATGTATTCTTGGCAGATTTCTCGGCAACCAAATGAATAATACCTTTTTGTTTGTTTACAAAGAATTCTGCCATTTTCTCATTTCTCTTCAAAGCCTTTGCTTCCACTTATCCCAATGAAGATACAAATCAAAATTAGCCCGTGCTTTCAATATGAAGTATCTTGTGATTGAAATATGTTAGCCTGAGAATTTGGATTTTATTTCAATAATGTTAGAAGAACAATTCCACCAAAAATAGACAAGTGCAAGTGACATGTTAAGTATCTGTTAATGACGTTTCTTAGAATTATCTCTAGTATTAGTGTTTTGTTCTTTTTAAAAAAATGAGAAATGTCTTTGAAGAAGAATTTGTCTTTGGAAACAAAAAAATGACACTTTATTTAGAAACACACCATCAGTTAAAAATATAAAATAGACAAGGATTTTTAAAAACATAGTAAACCCTTCAAAAACTATGATAATTTTTCTCTGTAGAATATATATTAATATACTAAACAGAAAATTTAGACTGTTGTATTTTATAGTGAGGCTAACTGAGAATCATAAGTGGTAATGGTTTGTGGAGAGGAAACTTGAAAGTAGAACTAGAAGAGTTAAGAAAGATCCGAAGATGAAAATTGGAATTCAGGCACGAAATCAGACCTGCTATAGTAAGCAGAAGCAGGAAGTCAAGACTGGGCTTAAGTCAGAATCTAGATGATTAACTGATTGATTGATACTTTCTTCCTCTCCTCATATTATTCAGATAATATGTCTTTCACCTAGCTGAGGCTAAGCACTGTGCTAAGCTCTGTGGTTACAACACTGAACAAGACAGAAGGCATTAACCCTGCCCTCATGGAGCTTAGAGTCTAGGGAAATCAAATATAGAGAAGTATTGCCTATTGTATATTGGGTGTTTTTTATTCTAGCCATTTATGTAGATTATTAAATTTAATCCTAACAGTAATCATACAGAAAAAGCATCACCTTCATTTCTGATGAAGAAATTGAGGATCAGATTGGTTAGATAATTCATATCAAATACATAGTCTAGAGCTGTTGTAGTACACCCACATCCCCCCGAATTGTGCACATTCCTTTATATAAATCATTTAACCTTTAAAATCAAACACTGTAAGGTACAGATTATTATATCATGGTTATAGATGAAGAGATGTAAGGTCACCTGCCCAAAGACACCCAGTTTGTTAGATGAAGATTTGGGCTTCACAGAAACCTAGATTTATTTGAGTCTATATCATGGAGCTGAAATACTTTATATTTTCAATGGAAAAAAATTATAGTGCATGTAACTATGCAATAAAATGTTATATAGTGATGTATAGTTTGTGGTGTGTGTGTGTGTTTAACTTCTTGGTAATGTTTGAAGAAGCACAGATTTAATTATTGGAGGATTAGAAGGATTAGTTAGAAACTTTTGCAGAGATTCTGGGCAATTTGAATGTCTTTAGAGATTTTGGAAACTGGCTGTTTATTAGATTTAATCCTCCCTAACATTTATTATTTCTATTTTCTTAATTCACCTGTATTGCTAGTAATGCTCTCATGCTTACTGTCTTTGAGGAAAAATCACAAAATAGTGTGAAAATAGAATGAAAAAAGGACACTTCTATATTTCCACCTGAGAGAAACCATCATATTTGTGTGCAAAGAGACTTGTGCAGGGGCATCCATTATAGCAATGTTTAAAAATGGGTAAAAGTGGAGTATAAAAAACTGTCCCTCTGTAAGGAAAAAGATACAGGGAAAAGCAGAGCACAATTTGTATGAAGTTGCTTAGGTGTATACTAAGAAGCTGAAAGAGAAGATTTGAATCTGACAATTATCTGCATTGGCACCAGAGATTTAAAAATTAAACACTGGTCAGCATGGAAGGTAGATGGAACCATTATGTGATCAGTTATCCCTTAGGAAAAAATACACTAAGTTAGGTGTTGGTACCTAAGAAATAATGAATAAGAGATCTTATGCTGCAATTTTCCCTTTCCTAGTAATATGTCCCATTTGGCCTCAGATATGTTTTCGGATTATATCAGTTAACTAGCAATCAATCCTAGTTGGCTTTCATAACTCAGAGATTAACCAGGATTATAACCTCCCAATGTACCACCATCTTTTACTATTATAACTCTTTCTAATAAATCATCAAATTCTTAGTAACAGAAATCCTCTCATCAGAAAAGGAAAATTTTTCTTTGAAATTTTAACTGAGTATGGCCCATAAAAGTAACTACCATTTATTACTTAGTTCAAGGACTGCATATTAAACAATTTTGATTATATGATTATCTGAAAATTATTTTAATTTTTAATCACCTCCGCTGAGTTTTCCAGTGTATGAATATATTGACTTCACAGCTTTTTTGGACTCCTATGACAACTTTTAGTATGAATATAATTTCTAAGTTTTCTGGAACATGTCAAAGTACTTCAGTAGATGAACAGGATGACTTGGCTGATCATGTTCCAGAATTAAGAATTTGAAATGCCATGAGGCAGGTTCAAATGTCTAGTTTGTCAAGTATTAAAAAGCTAAAATTTTCTAAACCTAACAGTGAGCAAGAAGACTGGTATATGTTAATGAAGGTGGTGAATGAAGAATGCTTTAGGTCTCCGCTTTAATCTTCAAAAGCTAAGCCAGAGAGCGGATGTGGCTCAAACAGTTGAGCTCCTGCCTCCCACATGGGAGGTTCTGGGTTTGGTTCCTGGTGCCTCCTGAAAAAAACAAAAACAAACAACAAGCAAAACAAGCAAGAAGGCCAACTCAGGAGAGCCAATGTGTTTCAGTGGTTGAGTGCTGGCTTCCCACATACCAGGTCCCAGATTCAATCCCCAGCTCCCAGTAACCTAAAAGAAAAGAAAAATAAAAAGCTAAGCAAACCAACCAACCAAAAAACAAACAAATAAATAAATAAATGAAAGCCAATTCAGAAGAGATCTGTGCCATAAAAGTATTGGACTTCAAGACAGAATTCACATTTGAATATAAAAGGATTTGAATATCAAAAATAATCATTTGGTGGAATTAAATTGTAACTGGGTTTAAGGTTTAAAGTCAACTCTTGAAGTAAAAATGAAATATAAACAAAATTATTTTGGTAACTCCTTTAATAGTCCATGAAATTTAGTATTAGTGTTTTCCTTAATATATCCCTATACTGTTCAGAGATAATATTATGTATCATTGTACAATGTATAAAGTAATATAGAGTACATAATAAAAAGTACCTTTACAAAGTATGATTTTACAGTATTTTAATTATATAGCAGAACTATTTGAATTCATATAAATCAAATGTGTCTATGACACTACTCCTCTATACTAACAGAGAGGGCTTAGTAGTTATCTCTGTGTAGATAAACCCTTTCTATGAACTTTTTTCCCAAAGCAGCACAACAAAAACAAACAAAAAAGTCTTCTTGAAGATTTTGATTTACATTTTTCTAATTAAACTTATACACAATTATTGAATGTCTGAACAGTGTACCTGCTAAAGTTAGGTGGTAGAAAAATATGACAAATGTTCATTAGGTACTACAAATTTATTTTTAAGTTGGTTAAAATAATTTGGAATTTAGATCATTATACATTTCCTCTCCTTTTGCTTATGTCTGAAAATTTCCATAAAAATATTTTTATGATTTATGTAGTATAAGCCTATTTTTATTAAATATATTACCTATCATATTTTAACAAACAAATGCTTCAAAGATTTAATAGTGGTTAATTTCTGAATTGTTCAAATTTGAGCTCTTCTGGGTTTTACAAAATTTCTTTAGTTATTATGCTTTACCTTTGAAATTTTGAAATAAATTTCTGAAAATTAAGCCAAAAATCCATATGAACAGAGAATGGTCAATCTGTTTAGAATTCTATAGAGGAGTGTAAAAAGGCCTTCTAACTGAATTCAGGACAGTTTTCCAGCTAACTAATTAGCTCCCCCTTGTGACTTGGGCACACAAATGGGAAAATGCCAAAGTCTTTTTGGGGGAATGAAATTATAAGAAAGGAGCCTTACTCTTTCTAGTTCCTTTTCTTTGCCAAGGAGAAGAACTTATAGCTCTAAAAATTTGTTGGGAATTGCTGGAGACCTTGCTTCTACCACCTAATTATGCAAAAATGTATAGCACATGATTGAATCTACCCTCAGGGAAACATAATAAGGAAGTGGGTTGGTCTCTCAAGAGATTCAGGAAATAGTTTTAATGTCCCGTGTTGATGTTGACTTTTAAATAGTTCAAACCATTAGTTTTTAACTGATGTTTGTGAGGATCAAAATTGAAAATGAAAAAAAAAAAAAAAGGAATTTGAATGAAAGTTACATGTAAAGTTTTTTGTTTTGAGCTTTGAAAGTAAAACTTCTCTGTCAACCTAAATGCAATAAAATGTAGAATTGCCAATTTTAAATATTTAATATATATATTTTTTAATTTATACACCTATGCCCTTTTTAGGTTCATGCTTATGTTTCCTAGAAAGGGGTAGGTAAGTATGCTCCTTGAACATTGACTATTTAGCCATTAAAGTAAGACATTCAATGAATTCTTCTGATGAAAAAGAGAAAGCACTGATAGCATAATTATATTTAAAAATCATTTGTAAAGGAAGTATTAGAATGTTTTATTGCAATTTTATATAATTATTTGGAAAGGCAAATAATTTTGTCTGTGTTGTCAGTGGGTTTAAATGCTTTGGTAAATCAGAAGCCTTTTATCGTAATCTGTTGTATAGTAAAGTACGTATTTATCTATATAGATAACGGATCCCTTAATTATATAGGCTAATGGTTTGCAAAAGGTCATCTATATAAACTTATTACAAATACAAATTTTCAGTCCCCACCTCAGACTGAATCAGAAACTCTGGGGATGGGACCCAATAATCAGGTTTTTTGTTTTTGTTTGTTTGTTTTAACAAAATGCTATTAGAGAACTACTGTGTAAATTGGTATAAACTACAGGGTATAATAAAAATAGTAAACCAGTTTTTGTTTTTTGAATTTCTGTGACTATTTTCAAACCTATCTTAAATTTGGTGTTTTCCAATCCCCTAATAACTAGTGCAAAGAGGCTACATAAATCACCCAAGGAGCATGTTAAATTGCAGATTTCCTGCCTCTTTCCCACTCTGTCAAATCACAGCCCTAAGATGTTGATTCAGTATGTGGAGTGAGGCCCTGGGATAAAATTTTTTAAAGGTGAGTCTTAAGTTTGGAAAAGAATTACTGCCCTGCATTTCCAAGCATTTAAATAGAATTCCCATTTTAGCATGAATATCTTTGTAATCTATTAAGAATCTATGGAGGGATGTATATCACCCCCCTCTGTGGACTTAAGCTGCTCTGGCAGTGAAATGCATCATTTGTTTGATTAAATGACCCTGTTTTGTGTCCTCACAGAATGACTGCCTGTAAGTTAGACAGAGGAGAACAGCAGCCTGATATAAGATGGACACGTTCCCTCTCAGGCTTGTCCTGGCGAAGCAGGGTGCCATTCATCCTCACCTTGAATAGCTGGAATAAATTAACACAGTGAGAAGAGCAATGAGACTCTAGGCAGCCATGCAGTACTTTCTAACTGCTTGTGGTTTGTTGATGTTTTGGGGGGGGGAAAAGTGGGAAATGTAAATTAAGACCTGTTATAGTCGAAAGAATGTAGTAACCAATAGAATCTCATTCTCATCATGGGCAAGACCTCAGATTTCCATGTTTTAACATAAGCCAAAGGAATGTTCCTACTCAAAATCGAGAGTAAGATTCTGAATATTTTGCTTGAGTTCGTAATTTTTCCAAGTGTAGTTACACAAGGCTATAACACATGACAGATTTCTTCTTCCGTCCATTCCCACTGACTTTCCTAAACATGGACAGATGAAGGGCAGTTTTGAAACGCTGTGTTGCTGCAAAGAGTCCAATCACTCTTTCTAACTGTGTTAATTTATTCTGGCTATTCAAGGCCAGCATGAATGACACTCAATTTTGCCGGCCGAGATCCCAGTGACTGCAGAGAATGTGCTCATGCTGAATCAGTCCAATGTGTAACCTTTATTCAATCCAGCCCCCTGCTGATCTTACTTTTTTCTCTTTTAAGGCAGAAACATCTGGTAGCTGTGACCCAAATAAGATCATAAAATTTAAAAGCATGTTATCAAATGTGAAATTGTTGAATTAAATATTCTGTTACAGTAAAATAAAAGGGGGGGGGTACTCTAATAACACATCTTTTTTTATTTTTAAACTAAATTTTTGCATAGAAGTTCTGTCTCACTTAACGAACTTTTTTCCTGGAGTTTTTTAGTTAATTTTTTAATTAAAGAAGTTTTAGGTTTACAGAAAAATCATGTAAAAATACAACATTCCCTTATACCCGCCCCCCCATTATTAATACTTTCCATTAGTGTGGTAACTTTGTTGGAATTGATGAAAGAATATTATAATTGTTCTATTAACTGTAGTCCATGGTTTACATTAGGGTGTATTTTTTCCCATATACTACCGCATTCTTAACACCTTGCTTTAGCGTGGTACATTTATTTTAATTCTTGAAGGAACATTTTTATAATTGTACTATTAACTATTAACTATATTAACCACATTCAAATATATAATTCAGTGCTGTTAATTACACGCACAAAGTTGTGCTGCCATCACCACCATCCATTTCCAAAACTTTACAATCAACTCAAGTAGAAACTCTGTACTATTTAAACATTAACTCCTCATTCCATACCTACAACCCAGCCTATTTTAACCTATATTCTAGATTCTAAATCTATGCGTTTTTTTATTCTAATTATTTCACTTCAGTGAGGTCATACAATATTTGTCCTTTTGTGTCTGGTTTATTTCAATAAACATAATATCTTCAAGGTTCATCCATGTTGTCACATGAACCAGAACTTCATTCCTTATTAATGCCAAATAATATTCCATCATTATAATATACCACATTTTGTTTATCATTCATCAGTTGATGGACACTTCCATCCTTTGGCAATTATAAATATTATTGTGCAAATATCTGTTCGAGTCCCTGGTTTCAATTCTTTGGAGTATATATCTAATATATGGATTGCTGGGTAATAAGGTAATTCTATACTTAGATTTCTGAGAAACAGCTAAACTGTCTCCAACAGTGGCTGCAGCACTTTATATTCCCACCAGCAATTAGTGAGTCGTTCTATTTTCTGTGCATCTGCTCCAACACTTGTTATTTTCCATTTTTGAAATAACAGCCATTCTAATGGTTGTGAAATGGTATCTCATTGAGGTTTTGATTTTTATTTCCCTAATAGCTAATGACGTTGATCAACTTTTCATGTGTTTTTTAGCCATTTGTGTATCCTCTTTGGAGAAATGTCTAAGTCTTTTGCCCATTTTTTAAAATTGGGTTTTTGTCTTTTTCTTGTTGACTCGGAGGATTTTTTTTATATATTCTGGATATTAAACGCCTATTGAATATGTGGTTTCCAAATATTTTCATAGGTTGCTTTTTCAACTTGTGATAAAGCTATTTTGATGGGCAAAAGATTTTAATTTTGATGAAGCCCCATTTATCTAATTTCTTTTTCCCTGCTTGTGCTTTGGGTATAAAGTTTAAAAAAACTGTTGCCTAATACAAGATCCTGAATAGGATTCCCTACATTTTCTTCCTATAATCCTGGTTCTTATATTTAGGTTTTGATCAATTTGGAGTTAATTTTTTTTCACAAGTGTGAGACAGTGGTCCTGTCTTAGTTTGCCACAGGGCTGCTGATGCAAAATACCAGAAATGGATTGGCTTTTTAATGGGAATTTTACTGGGAGTAAAAGCTTTTGCCATCAGAGATGCCTCCTCACCAAAGTCAGCTACTGGTGATCCTGGCATCCTGCCACATGGCAATCAAGCATATGGCAGGGCTGGTCTTCTCAGCCTTGAGCTGCTCTGTGGGCCCAGCCCTTTGGGGGCCCCTTTCTGTGCCTCTGTGGTCTGCTGATTCCAGTCTCCAGGACCTGTCCCAGCCTCTCGGGGCTTCACTGCCTTTCTGCACCTCTAAGCGAACCTAGAGTCTCTCACATGGCTTGCTCAAAATGGCAGAGCTCCCTTTCCTGTGTCTCTCTCTGTATGTCTCCATTTATATAAGGAACCAGTAAGAGTGCACGGAGACTCAACCTGAGTCATGCCTCACTGATATGGTCCAATCAAAAGGGCCCCACATCCACAGAAATGGATTAGTTCAAGAACATAAATCTTTTTCTTTTGGGGATTCAAACGGTCACAGGTCCTCTTTCATTCTTTTGGATGTGCATATCCAGTTCTTCCAGCATTATTTATCAAAGAGACTATTCTCTTCCCAATTGAGTGGGCTTGGCAGCCTTGTCAACAATCAATTGACCATAGATGTGAGGGTCTGTTTCTGAACTCTCAATTTTATTCCATTGGTCTATGTATCTATACTTGTGCCAGTACCATACTGTTTTGACCACAGTTGCTTTCTAATAAACTATAAAGTCAGGAATACAAAGTGATTCCTCTTACTTCATTCTTCTTTTTAAAGATGTTTTTGGCCATTTGGGTTTCCTTACTCTTCCAAATAAATTTGATAATTGGCTTTTTAGTTTTTGAAAAGTAAGCTGTTGGAATTTTCATTGGGATTACATTGAATCTGTAAATCATTTTGGGTAGTGTATTAGTCAGCCAAAGGGGTGCTGATGCAAAATACCAAAAGTCTGTTGGTCTTTATAAAGGGTATTTATTTGGTGTAGAAGTCCACAGTTACCAGGCCATAAAGCATAAGTTATTTCCCTCACCAAAGTCTATTGGGCACGTGTTGGACCAAGACAGCTTCCAACATCTGCTAGGGTTCAGGCTTCTTGGGTTCCTCTCTTCCTGGGGCTCCATTTCTCTCTGGGCTCAGTGCCTTTGTTTCCTCCACAAGGTCAGCTTTAGACTATGAGGCTCTCTAGGCTTTGCCTCTCTCCACAAGGCCAGCTGTGAACTGTCAGGTGAATGGCTCGTCTCTTTTCCCAGGGCCTTCTCTCCTTCCTCATCAGAGTTCCAACTTCAAAACTACTCCAACTCTGTCCTTTGCCATGTCTTTTTATCTTTGAGGCCCCACTCACCGAGGGGTGGGGCTCAATGCCTACTGTCATGGCCCAGTCAATGCCCTAATCATAACTTAATCATGCCCAGATTAGCAGACCAGTTTACAAGCATAATCCAATATCTATTTTTGGAATTCATAACTATATCAAACTGCCAAACTGCTACAGGTAGAAATGACATCTTAACAATATTTAATCTTCCAATCCATAAGCATGGAATGTCCTTCCACTTAGACTTTCTTTCATTT
>JAQZBX010088532.1:0-12738 GCA_029593785.1 Cabassous unicinctus
CCGGGCCTCCCATATGGTAAACGGGGGCTCTATCCACTGAGCCACACCCGCTTCCCGGGTTGTATATCTTTAGCCCCTTGCTGGCTCCCAAGGCAAACAATGGTGTGGCCCCACCCAGCCTGGAAGGGCTCCTGGGACACAGGAGACCAAATTTGCGAGTCAAAAGCTGAGTCAGCCTTAGGCTGTGTCCCTCTCTCTCCCCTTTCCTGGGGTGGTAGATCCCTGAAGCCCCCTTTGTCTGTAGTCACAGGCTCAGTGGCAGGAGAATTCTAAAGTGTCTCTAGTGTGGGGGAGGGTGCTGGCAGCAGTAGCTGCTGGTTTCAACTCACAGTTCTGTCATTGCAATTCCCCTCCTTTGTTCCTCTCTCCTCTGGGCACTGTCCGCCTTCGCCTGGTGTCCTAAACTCTAGATCTTTTTCTAAGCTGTGTCAGCCTGTCCTCTAGCTATTTTCAGGAGGTTTAGACAGTCCTGTGTCTTTCTAGTCCATCATCTTCCCGGAAGTCCCTGTCTTGTCAGGGAAGACCCTGACCCCTGACAATGTTGTTCCATTTAACTTTTTTTTTTTTTTTAGGTATTGGGGCCAGGGATCAAACCTGGGACCTTGTACATGGGAAGTAGGTGCTTAACAACTTGAGCTACATATGCTCCCCTAATTAACTTTTTTATTCCACAGATATTCAAGTTCCTATTATGCACCAGGCCCTGTGCTGTCCAGAGCCAACACAGGAATAGGTGCAAGAATTTGACAGAAATTTAAAAACTGGCTTTGTTGGTGAGGCTGGTTTGAGCAGGTAGTTTAGAAATGGCACCTAATTCTTCACCCCTAAATAAGGCAGATGAGCCCACTCAGGCTGTGGAAGAGAAGTGTAGGGCGACCAGAGCCTGCTCTACCCCTACTGAGTCCAGCCCCATACACTTACCCCATGGAGGAGACAGAGAATATGAGCAGGCTGAGGCAGGCTGGGTCCAGAAAGAGAGGGAAACGGGGCTGAGTGCTGCAGGCCGGGCGTTTCCTCCCACGTTCCCAGGCGAGTAAGTCACAGGGAAGAAGCCAGGGAGCCTTGGAGAGCAGCTTTCCTTCTGGGGATGTGGTATGCTGGATTATAAACCTCAGTCTAGCCGTGCTCTGGATCAGTGTCCCTGTGGCGGTTAACCCTCCGTAAATAGATCTTTTGAAGGTATTTTCAGCTAAGGTGTGGCCAACTGAGTTGGGGCGGATCTTAACCCAGACGAACGGAAGCTTTAAAAGGAGAAAACCACAGGAGGAGCCGGCAGCCGGAAGTTAGCTGGAAGCCGGACGTGAGCTGAAGCTGGAAGTGAGTGAAGCCGAAAGGGAAGAGGAAGCCGGAAGTGAGCCGGAAGCCGGAAGTCAGCGGGAACGAGGAAAAGCCCGGCAACTGTGTGGCCATGTGACAAAAATGTGGAAGAACCAAAGGCTTGACGACCTGCTGGATCACTACCCACCGACCTGGAGGAAGCAAGTCTTCTAGCGTACAAAATGGTGAGCCAATAAATTCCCCGCTTTGCCAGTCCATCATGAGTGTGGCATTTGTGATGGCAGCTCAGGCAAGCCAAGGGAAGGAGGGTGGCAGTTCCCACTCCAGCCTGAAACAGGGAGTGGAGAGTAAGTGTTCTCCCACCTTGAACATTAGCAACAAAAGATAAAATAGCTGAAAATACATAGTCACTCAAGGAGCTCAGAGTCTGGTGGAAGAGACAAGCAGGTAAACAGAAAAAACAGTGAAATAAAATTATACAAGAGGAGGGGAAAAGCAGAGGATTATAGGGGAATATGGTCCCTCCACTACTTGACTCACTTAATCACAAAAGCCACATCATTTCCTTCCCTCTGTCAGGATTATATTTTCATGTACCAATGTTTTTCATTCACTCATTGTCATTCATTCATTCAGAAACTATGTGCTGAGTACTAACATATACTGAGCTCTGGAGATAGAAAGCTAAATAAGAGAAGCCAGGAAATCCTCCTTTAAAAATATATTTTTTTTTTCTTTACTGGGATTAAGTAACTGAGTATGAATTAATTTATGACCAAACACTGGATAACCAGTTATCTGAGAAGTCCCCCAGGCGACGTCACCCTTGGGGCTACGCTTTAGGCAGAGTCCAGGAACATGAACAGGAGGCTGTAATTGGGGGGTGGGAGAAGCAGGAAGGCTGCAGAGCCTTAATAATAACTGTGGAGGGTTCCCACCGGGGCTTTGCTTTACTTGGCTCATCATTTTGCCCAGAGTCGGCACGTCCTCTGTGAAAATAACTGAGAACCTATGGAAGTTCCAGTAAGGTCCAGAGAGTCAAATGAAAGTCTTAGAATTGAATTGCTAAAACACTGAGGAGTTGGCCTATTCTGACATCACAGGACAGGAACAGGCAATTTAATTACTCTATTTGTGAATGGAAGGTGGAAAGATTGAGGACTTGGAGGTGAAGTTGAGTTAGCGCTGATAAACTATAATGGATGCAGAAACCCAGGTAACCTAATATATAACTCCACAAAATCAAATCTGGAAATGAAGAGAGTACAAGCTACTACATAAAATTCCATTACTTGTTTGAATGGGAAAGTTATTACTTGCCTGGATGAAACCTTGTTTCAGAGAAACATCTGTGATGCCGACTGTTGAGAAGTCAGGGGAGAACTTTTACCCCTCTCCCCAGCCCTAACCCCATTTCTGAGCCTGCTCTAGAGTTCATTTTAAAAATTTGTAATGTTTATGCCCTTCTAACACACCGTATAATTTGCTTCTTTATTATGCTTCATGTTTATCTTCTGTCTTGCCCACTAGAATATAAGTTTCACAAGGACAGGGGTATTTTTCTCCCATAATGTCTCCCAAGTGCCTAGAAGAGTGCATGGCATACGCTATGTTGGTCCACAGGAAATATTTGCTGCATGATGGATTCTTTGCCAAATTCCTCCAAGGGGCTAAAATGGAGGTTGCTTTATGAAAGGATCCTCTGGAGAGATGAGTGGGTTTGCAATAGATCATTCTCAGAGTTTGAATCAGAGAGGAAGACAAAGAACTAGCTAAAATCAGAAATTGGTTAGAAAAACTGCTTCCCAGGAGGTATCTCAATAAGAAAACTGCTACAAGAAACCTGAATTTGCAAAACTACTTTTTTCTATCCACTGTCAGTTAATCTTAAGACAAAAAAGTGTCCAGGCCAGGAGCTGGTGTAGCTCAGTGGTTGAGTGCCTGCTTCCCATGTACGAGGTCCCAGGTTCAATCCCCAGTACCTTCTAAAAATTTTTTAATTAAAAAAAAGTGTCCCGGTGATCTTCTTGTTAGTTAATCCACTGTTTTGTGGAAAGCAGTTGCTAGCTTGTCTCATGGCTTATCCTACTCATCTGGGCTTTTTTGGACTGTGAAGATGGAGCAGCACAGCTGGGGCCACAAATGAGTTAGGTCTCCATTTGGCCGCTGCAGCTGAGGGGGCTTTGAACATGGCCTGCGCTTGCCTTCTGATCTTGGCGTTGTTTTCTCTCCTGAAGACAGGGCTAATTATATAGTGGCTGCTTTAGGGATGCTTCTGCCGCACCATGTTGTGCTTGATGGTTTTTCCTTAGGATGAAAAGAAGC
Source organism: Cabassous unicinctus (assembly GCA_029593785.1). Lineage (NCBI taxonomy): Eukaryota > Metazoa > Chordata > Mammalia > Cingulata > Chlamyphoridae > Cabassous > Cabassous unicinctus. The sequence continues at coordinate 3,604 of JAQZBX010088532.1, forward strand.
CTCATTCTTGGGTCCCTGAAATGAGAAAAAGGGAAACAAAAGCAGTCACCATTTGTGCAGCAATGGTCACCTGCTTCGTTCCATGAAATCATCGTAATGACCCTGACTGCCACACTTTCTCTTAGATGGCCTGAGGACATAGTGGTCAGGTTGCTTGCCCAAAGGCACACAGCGAGGAAGGCTGTCTAGGCCGTCCTCAGCCCCGCAGCTTGGAACTCAGAACCCTGGGCGCTCTCCACTGCCCATGAGTCGTCCTCGTCCTTGTGCGGCAATGGCCTGATTGTTCATCTTGTCATAACATTCTTCCTAGTGAATTACAAACTCGAAAAGCGTATGAGCGCTTGAATTTTAGGGGCACAACCTAATTTGTAAACCAACTTTTTAATTTTTGAAATAACTTCATAGTATCAAGAAGAAAAAGAAACTTTACCTCCCCATTTTATTTTCTTTACTAGTTTCATTTCTCTGAAAATATACAAACCATCAAGATTGATATCAAGAACATCTGAACCATTAAGGTTGTTCTTTTTTTTTCTGTGCTACAACAGGAGTAGGCAGAAGTAACATGGAAACATCCGACCTTCCTTCACCTCACTGCCACCTGTCTCTATGCCACAGGAAGCAGAGAGAAGAGGCTCGCTGTGCGGTGGAATCCAAGACTCCTTTTCAAGCCCTCCTTGAATACTGATCTATTCTAATAATGGTTTTCCATTAAGTGTTTTCTCTTCTTTTTGAAACTAATATGCCATTTATCCTTACTTATGCTGATCTGTGTGTTTTGAAATATTCTGAAATAGCACCGCAGAGTCATCTACCCTGATAGAATCTGAACGTTTTTCAGATTCTGCTGCTCAGGCTCCTTCCGGCTCTAGCACAGTGCTCGCCCCTGTTTGAGCAGGGCTGACTCCTGGAGGTTTCCCAGGTCCCCGTGTCTCCGGCTTCTGCGGGAGGCTGGCGGCTGCCAGGTGTTTCTCCCCCTCTTCCTCAGGGACGTTTCCCAGGGCGCTAGCTCCTCCCGTGGATCCGTCTTCCGCTGAGTGGCCTTGGAACCCGGACGCCTGCGCTGCCGCCCCCCCCTTTATTGCTCCAGCCCGGGAGCAGTGGCTCCGAGTTTGCTAGTTTCTGGGTTTCCTCACCGTCCTGTTTGTCTCTGTGGCTTCTTCATCACCTGGCTCACACACCCTCGGTTTTAAATACTTCGAGTGAATTCTCTTTTCCTGATTATACCTCGACCAAAACAGGCACTGGTAATCACTGTGAGATTGCCGAGACAAGCAGCTTTGTTAAAGTTTAGTAGTAATGAACGTTGACTTGCTTGTTAAGGGAATTGGCTTAAGTTCCGAATGAATTCACGTCCGCTTGGCCAGACCAGCAGGAAAGTGCCTGGGCAGTGGTTTTCACGTAAAGTTCCTCTTATCTTTAAGGCAGCGCCATCATGTCCTTTTTATTTGCTCAATAGAAGTGGACTCAATAAATAAATAGCAGCCCTCATCCAGTGGTTTTGTTTGTGAGAGCTAGTATGGAGAGGGCAAAAAGAAATGTAGCTGTCTAGACTTTTCTGCCAGGTAGTATAATAAGTAACAGCCATTTCTATGTAGGGAAGGCTTTGAAGTGAAACACAAGCCTTGAGTCTGTTCCGCTGAATTCTGGAAATGGAGTATGTGCAGGTGTTCTGGACCCGAGACCGTGGGGCGGGGCGGGGCTGGGGTCGGGGCTGCTTGGGGAGCTCCGTGCGGGAGGTGGGGAAGAAGCCCGAAATCCCTCACAGCTAGGTCATGTGTGCTGGGGAAGGAGAAGCCAAGGGGAAGAACTGCTGAGTGAGACGTCTCAGAACCTAGAGGTCTTTTGTCATGTGCTGGAGACAGACAGGCTGGGGAGGGCACAGAGAGCAGCAAGCCTGTGGGGCGCGCACTGAAATTCCCCGGGGCCAGCGGGCACCCCTCCAGCAGCGCGGGCACCTGGGAAGCTGCGTTTGGAGAAGCACCTCAGAAACTGGGCCCTTGCTTTTGACATGGTCTTCCCTCCCTCCGTCCCTCCTTTTCTTCCTCCTGTTTAACAGTTTTTACGAGTGTCTACTTTAGCGTCACACACTGTTCCAGGCGATGGTGATTTATTAATAAATAAAACAGACATAGCCCATCTTCACTGTGATGGCAGAAAGCAGACAAATGTCGTGAATGAGTCATGCAGTATGTTAGAGGGTGAAGAGTGCTGCGGGAAAAACAACAAGGGGTGGTGAGAATGCTGGGGGTGGGCTGGGCTGGGCATGGGGTCCGTTAGGGTGGAGCTTATGGGAAGGTGACCTTTGGCAGAGCCTTGGGGCAGTGAAGGCTGGAGCCACGAGCTGCCTAGAAGAAGAGGCTCCAGACAGAGGGAAGTGTTAGCTCAAGGGCCGGAAGGCAAGAGCTGCCTTACAGGGTCGCACATGCATCTCCCTTACTGACCTCGGGAGGCCCCTCCTAGGTGTTTGCCCAATCGAAGCAAACGTGCAGAAGAGCTAATGTTCATATCGGCACCAACTGAACGCACTCCTGATATCTACCAAGAGGAGCGTGGTAACTTAGTTGTGGCTTATTCATACAATGGAAAACTACTGAGCAAATAAAAGGAAGACCTATGGGTACATACTGCAACATGACTGAATCTCAGAAATACTACGTTAAATCAGAGAAGAAAGGCACTGACGGATATATACTATTTGATTCCATTTATATTAAATCTAAAAATAGCCAAACTAATCTGCAGTGACAGAAGTTAAAGTAATGTGTGCCTGTGGGGGGATGGTGGAATTGGCTGGAAAAGGGCCTGGGGGGACTCTGCAGAGGTGGATGTGTTCTCTTCCTTGATTCGAATAGACTTTACGTGGGTGTAGAGGACTGCCAAAACTTGAGGTTTGTGCATTTGGTTGTATGTAAATTATACCTCACCTTCTAAACAACGTGTGCCTCTGCGTTTGGTTAGGACAGGCAGCGGTCAGCACCTGGAATGCAGTGAGCTGCGAGGACCGCAGCTCGAGGCGAGGTCAGTGGGTCCTGTAAAACCGCGTGAGCTCTTACAAGGCCCCTGGCTCTCGTTCCAGAGGAAATAAGGGCCCCTTGGAGGATTTTGGAAGGAGAGTGAATTGATCTGACATATGTTTTTGTTTGCTTTTAATTTTTTTAAATTACTGGATCATGGAATTTATTTCAGAGTTTGAGACATAGTAGTTGGTCCATAAATGAGTAGCAAATAACTTCCCTCCAAACTGAGACAAGGGAATGAAGTTTAGTGTTATGAGTCATTATGTTAGGCCAGTAGAAGTAAAATGGGATCCATGGTCTCCATTTATATGACTTTTGACAGGAACTCTGGCTGCCTGTGAAGAAGACCCTGAGGAAGCGAGGGTAAAAGCAGGCAGAGCCCTAGACAGGGCCTTGATCCTGCGGACCCCTTAAAAGACAGGGCAGTGATCCTGCAGACCCCTTAGAAGACAGGGCAGTGATCCTGCAGATCCCTTAGAAGACAGGGCAGGGACCCTGCAGATCCCTAGAAGACAGGGCAGTGATCCTGCAGACCCCTTAGAAGACAGGGCAGTGATCCTGCAGATCCCTAGAAGACAGGGCAGTGACCTGCAGACCCCTAGGCAGGGCAGGGACCCTGCAGACCCCTAGAAGACAGAGCAGTGATCCTGCAGACCCCCTAAAAGACAGGGCAGTGATCCTGGAGACCCTAGACAGGGCCATGATCCTGCAGACCCCTCGACAGGGCCGTGATCCTGCAGACCCCTTAGAAGACAGGGCAGTGATCCTGCAGATCCCTTAGAAGACAGGGCAGGGATCCTGCAGACCCCTAGAAAACAGGGCAGGGACCCTGCAGACCCCTAGACAGGGCAGTGATCGTGCAGACCCCTAGAAGTGATGGCGTGGACCAGGTGGCGGCATGGGATGGTAAGAAGAGCTGGGGTGCAGGGTATGATTCTGAAGGTCCAGATGACGGGATTTGTGGACAGATGGAATGTGGGGTAAGAAGAATAGAGGAATCAAAGACGGCTCCACGTTTTGGCTGGGGCTACAGAAAGGGGGGTTGGCGTCGGTTGTGACAGAGACCGCGGGTGGGCAGGCGCAGGGGCACCTTGAATTGAGTCGCCTGCTGGGCACTCGTGTGGAGGCGATGGCTAGTGCCTGGCTGGAGGGAGATTTTGGCATGTGGGTGGTGGGCGACACAGACCTGGGTGACGTCACCAGGGCCTGACGGGAAGAAAGAGGTGGCGGGCTGTCTGAGGTCAGCTGAGGGTGGTCCCCCCAGGAAGGGCCGGCGCCTCGGGCAGGAGCGCGGGGGCAGGGGAGTCTTCTCTTCGCCCTCCTCCCTGCCTGGCAGCCAGCAGGAGGGCGGGGGAAGGGGAGGGAAGCCAGCAGCCCTGCCCCCCTTCCTCTCCTCGCCAGCTTCTGGTGACGTGAGTTTAGCCTGTGCTAGGGCAAAGCGAAAAGAGGGTTTGGGTCGAATTTGAGACTGAAGCTAAATGAACTGTACTCAGTTTTAAGAACCAAAATGTGACTGTTTTAATAACAAAGTGGCTAAAAAGTTTGGGAGTTGGAATGAGATACCTGACACTACCAGGCTGGAAAATGGCCTGGGGGTGTTGAGACAGCACACAGATAATAAATAGCTCCTATTTATTTAAGAAAACTGGGCGCGTTGGTGTCTGACACTGAGTTCTACGAGAGAGAGAGCTGGAAGGACATTTACTTTGCTCACTTTTGTCATGGGTAGGTTGGGCAGCATGATATTCTACAAGGTCACTTCCAAATCTCAAATTCTATGATTTGGTTTAAAGCACTTGAGATCCATGGAAAGACATTGACTGATGCTCAGCCAACATTTTGCTAAGGAGTGATTTTTTTTTTTTAAACTATATTTGTGATAACAGAATTTGACATCTGAGTTGCAGTGAAATGAAAGGGCTTCTTTAATTCAGTTATTGCTTTAAGACTCTGTAAGGCAGGCATTACCAATAATAAGGAGCAGTATAATTTCTATCTGTATGCAGAGCAAGCAGATCAATGAAATTTTAGTTTATGAAGACACCTGCTTTATTGGGTTTAATGAGAGTCTGAAAATAAGAACCTGTGTCCTCAGTGGAGATAAACACATTGACAGATTTGTTTGGCAGGGTTCCCAGCAGTGAGGACCACATCCTTCCAACTCCTGTTTTGCCCTCTTTAAGTCGTGAAGCAACTATCTTTCAGCAAACTCCATGGTGGATATGTTCCAGAAACGATTCCTGTAATTCTTCCACATTAGTGTAGAAATCGGCTAAGCTTGCAGAATGCAAATCAGTGATTTTACCATACAAAATTTATTCCAAGTTTCCTCTTGGGAAAAACCTTGCAATTGAAACTCGTTGGTTTTGAGCAGATTTGGGGCCCATTTTGCAAATGCAAGTATACAAATATTGAACATTCAACAACAACTAGTGGTCATGTCATCTGTGTGACTAGGTATGTTACAAAAATAATCTTTAATTGATCATGAAATTCATGGCTATTTTGTGCATAGGTTTTTTTCTTAAATTTAAAGTGCCAATAAAATGATCAAAAATAAGATTTAGGGGAAGCTGGGTTTATCAATTCAATGAACAAAAGCACTTAATAAAATCTTACCTGATGTGCCTTTGCTCAGTACCATCCTGTGCCCTTGATAGGTACTGGCTGATTAGTAGATTGTGGTTTCAAAGAGATGAAGGGATCAAGCATAGAAAAGAGTTATCGCTTTCAGTAATTCGCTCATTCATTTTTCATTTAGTAGGAACTGAGGTGATGCTGTTGACTTGATCTAACCAGTAATAAAATAGGCTAAGATGCTAATTTCAGTAATGTTGGAAAATGGTTGGAAAGTATAATTTTAATAGTCCCATCCAGAGTATTGGGGAAAAACATTCTATTTCTGTATATGTGCTTTAAAAATTCTAGATATGCTGTTTTCTTTTGAAATGAAGAAAGGTGGGTACCATGTTTATATATATTTTACATGCCATATATAGTTATAATATACTATAAACATGTACACATACATAAAACATGCCTTCTATGTAATTTTTGAGCACCTACTGCATACGAATTCTTTATGTGGTTCCTCACATTAAGTTGTGAGATCAGTCTAACCCTACTTTGCAGATGGGAAAACCAAGGTTCAAATCTAAGACATGTTTAAGGTCATACAGCTAGTTAATGGCAGAATAAAGATCGGATTCCCTATTCCATTTGACTTTAAACCTATGCTCTTTCCACTCTGATGTGCTCTCCCCTTTCTGCAAACCTACTAAAAGGTAACACAAATTTACAAAGGAAATAAATGAGAGGTGACCGTTTATTTATAAATGAATTTCCTCTAGAATTTTAAAAAAATCAGTGTTTAAAATACCATTTGCCTTTATACACACTTGTGCAATTTGTACATTTTTCAGGAGTATAAGTGTTACATAATATGAGGCATGCCTCTTAAAATGAATGTGCTAGATGGGCCCTGGCTTCAGAGGCGCTTTACTGCTGTGTTCCAGGTGTATTACTTCCTGGCGTTGTGACTGATACGACAGGTGGAATCCCTCCCTGAGACAGAAACGACACTGAAGGACACACGTACGAGAGGCATCACGAGCGTCGCCCACAGGAAGGTGTGCTGAGTTCTCACGCAGGTCAGCGTGCAGAGAGCCTCTCTGCCGCCTCGCAGCCCGCAGTCGTGCGACTGGAGGCAACCGCGGGGAGCTCTGCAGCCACGCGGAGAGGGACCGTCCTTACCCGCTGATGTACGCCCCATGTTCCCCCAGCCACGCCAGGTAGGGGTAACAGCGAGGCCAGCACAGCGGGAAAATACGTTGTTTTGTTTTTCAGACCTCTGCCGACCACTTCCGAGTTCTCCTCAGAATATTTTGCCAGAAGGCACTCCCCCAAACACCAATCCCAGTTTTGCTGTCTAGGGTAAGGTCTGCTGCCAGAGAAGCAGATGCTGCTGCCTGGGGCCTCCTGCTCCCCGCTCCCCCTGCCGTCCGCTGCACTGAAGCCATCTCACGGTGCCAGAGCCGCCAGGCAGCAGCCTGGAGCCGCGGCCTCCTGATGTGCTCTCCTCTGCAGCACACTCCTGGTGTACTCACACCCCAGCTCCCACAGCCTGTGGCTGGAAGTGAAGCCATGGTCAGAATACCCAGCGTTTCCTGGCTCCTCTACCCTTGTTGATAAAACTTTGGGAACTTACCAATCCCTTCTCTTGTCTGAGTCCCCCCACTGAAATATAGGGGTTCTTAAAAAGCATCGCTGGGAGCTTAGAAACAGGTCTGTTCATATTTTCCTACCCCATCAGCCCACCCTAGAGCTGTTTCCTCTGTCCTCCAGCCGCTTCCCTTTTCCTTCAGACAGAAATGAGTCTCCATGCAACAGTGCTTGTAAGCAGTCTCGAGGGTCACGAGCCCAGACACAGTCTTCTTCGAAGTCTTTTTAGTGTCTGCTGGAAATGATAGCTCCTTCTCTGGGTACACGAGCGTCGTAGCAGGCTGATTTCTAGGTTTGTGCTATGGATAAAATTCCAAATTTAGCCGTGTTGAACCTAGCTCAATAGCCATGGCAACCAGATTTGCGGGTGGGGAAAGGGAGACAGATCCTATTTAATTCTGTATTTGCCACAGGGCTGATGTATGCTCAGTACGTCTTCTTCAGTAGGTGCTAGGCATCATCACCTGATAGATTTAAGTAGATTGACCAGAAACCTTAGCTCCCTGGTTATTAGGCAACGCTGGGATTTGGGACTTAAGAGTATTCGAAGGACTTGCTGATGCCTGTTCACCCAAGGGCCTCCCTTTATTTGCAGTTCCAAGCATTTTCCTTTCCCTTCATTCCTGCTGCAGTGACGGGCATTTCCAGCACCATTTCACACACAGTTACTTGTGTGTGTGTCTGCTTGGGTTCTGCTGCAGCCTTGGTCAGGGCTAATACAGTGCATCCTCATATACCCAGAAGGACTGTGACTCAGCACCTAAGATAGTGTGCTCTTGTACACTCAATATACTCAACATGGATGTTTCTATTGGTCCAATTAATGTAAATAGAATATACCACTAAACATATTGCACTGTAGCTGCTAGCTTTTGTTTTTATTCAGTAGAGCATGTGTATTGTCTGACTTGCCAAGAATTCCAATTTAGTGGTATACAAATTAGAGATAGCATCTCTTAGATCTTCGAACCCAAATGTATTCTTTAGCTCTTTGTTTCTTCATGGCATAATTCCTTGCTTCCAGAAATAAAGTGTTGATAAAGCTTCCTTTCACCCTCTGAAAGATAAATTGAGTTTTCTTGTATGAAAGCAAAGCAACTAGAGAAATAACTTTTCCATGTTGTGCAGCTCTGTTGACTTATAGACTCATCCCATACTGTGCTTTCACAGATGAGGACGGCAGGGTGAAGAGGCAGGAGTTTTCAGTGAGGGACAGGCATGTTTTGCAGGGGTGGGGCGTGGTGTGGGACCATACCTAGCAAGTCTGTGGCCTGTGATCTCTTGGGAAAAGGGAAGGCGTGGAGCATGGTCCGGAATAAGAGCCTGCATGGGCGATGGTCCCGTGAAGCCCCTGGAAGTGGGCATTTAAATGTGCTTGGCAGTTTACACAGGCATACCTAGGAGATACAGCGGGTTCAGTTCCAGACCACTGCAACGTAGTGAATATCAGAATAGGGCAATGGATATTGTTTCCCAGTGCATATAAAAGTTATGTTTATACTATACTGTAACCTATTAGGTATGCAGTAGCATGATGTCAAAAAACAATGTATATACCTTAATTAAAATATGACAGAGACATGAAGTGAGAACATGCTGTTGTTGCAAAAATGGTGCTGATAGACTTGCTCGATGCAAGGTTGCCACAAACCTTTAATTTGTGAAAAACACAATATCTGGGAAGTGCAGTGAAGAGGAGTGCAATGAAACGAGGAATGCCTGTATAATCACGTACCATTTTCATGCCGACTCTGCAGGGTAATTATTACCTGAATTTTACTGGTGAAGAAACTGAAGCTCAGAGAATTGATAAGACTAAAAAGAGATGGAACATGAGATTTCCTGAGTCCGCTGACTCTGACAGATCCCTCCATGTACTAACTGCCCCCAGCCT
>JAQZBX010088533.1:0-12752 GCA_029593785.1 Cabassous unicinctus
TTTTTTAAAGCTCCCCCGAGTGGTTTTAATGTGCAGCCCAGGTTTCCAACCATGGATCCAAGAGACCTTTTCTGTACTAATCTATTAGTCCATGTGATTTTGATATCATTTACTGATTAAATTAAGTGCTCTCTTATGTCATCAGGAGGTAAATCACCTAAAATTTACTCAATAAAAATAATCTACAATTACTTGGCAATGGAAAGTGTGGAGGGAGGAATGAATCCAGGAAAGAAAGAGAGTTTGAATTTGCTATTTTCACCAGCACTATCCAAAGGGTGGTCCAGTTCAGGTGAATAGCCCTTATTCTTCGGGTAGACATTCAGCAACAGTAGAACGGAGTTCACGAGGCTAAAAAAAAAAAAATTAGAACAGAGTCTTTAGTGTCTTCATTAAACGAAGTACAAGTCATATTCTGAAATACTGTTTTTCTCTAAAGGTGAGTGTTCTGAAGTATATATATTGACAGAAAAAATGTTCACAATATGTTATTAAATGAAAACATTGGATTACAAAATAATGTATACACAATCACCTTTTTCTTTGAAAAGTAAAAAGAGATATTCATAGAAAAGTATGTAGAAGTTTGTACCCCAACATATTAAGAGTGGTTATTGCTGGATGGTGGGGTTGAAAGTGGCTTTTTCTTCTTTTTGCCCTTTTATTTATTTTGACTTTTCTACAACGCATGATTTGTGTAACAAAAAATATCATTGAAAAATAGTCTTTAAGAACATCCAACTCTTCTTGTTCTGATTTTGTGCTCTTAAAAGCATTCTTCTAGTCTATAATTTGATGGATTTAGTGGATCTATCAGAAACGAAAAGGTTATCCCAGCTGGTTTCAGGCATTCAGTCTCAGGCCAGTTAAAGCTCCCAGGATAATTTTTAAAGTGAAATTCTGCTGCAGCCAGGATGAGTCCTGCAAAAGTCAGTGAACCAGGTCCTAATTTCCCACCTGGACAATCTGGTCCATGGATCTTCAACAGTGGAGTCTCCCTGGGAAGCTGCTGACCAAGATTTTTTCTTTCCCTTGGCCAAGCTACCGGCGGTACTATTCGCACACCCCTACATGCCCCCTACTTGACTATCTCGAAACTAATTTTGCAGACGTGGGACTGCAGAGAAAAACAATTCAGAATTGGGGGAGGGGGCAAGGGGGATGGGAAAAAGATAATTTCAGACCCTAATTATTCTAAAAATCCAACTTATCCCTGATGTCCCCCTATCCCCCCTGTCTCATCTCAGCCAGCCAGGTGCCTGAGAGCTCCTAACTGGGTAGTTCCTTATCCCCCTCCTCCTCTCTCCTAGCCCTCACAGACTGCAGGTGGCCTAATTACCTAATTCCAAACCAAGTGGTCCTAATGGCAACCTCAGTAAATCCCCCACCCAGCCCAGTGGTCACCCCGCCCACTGGAGTTGGGAGACTACTGAATGGAGTTGAGTAACTACATTCTCTCCCCTGCTACAGCAGCCCAGAATAAAGTCATCCTTGCCTGTTTAACATTGTCCAATGCAGCTATTTCTTTGACACTGCCCTAAAGCACCCTGTCTCCTCACAGCCACAGCCACATGCACGTGAATTTCTGTGTGCGCTTTTATTTGGAGGCCTTGCCTTGGCGAGGCTTCTCTTGGTTGGGCCATTTGAAGATTCAGGTCACTCCAGCATGAGGTTGATTTTGAATTAGAACTGGGCTTTACTCTCCTGTGGAAGGAACTGGTAAATGCAGCTGAAGACACCTTGCTGGAGGCATACAGAGACAATCAAGATGTAGAAAGCACGTGTTTGCATTAGCAGCCTTTCATTTTAAAGAAAGTGCCTAATAAAACCGTATCCCTCAACACAAGGCTTTACACATGATTAATATTTGATGAATGAATAAATGAATGGACAAATAAACATAATCCCAAACCATTCATGTAGAAAGAAAATGATTCTGACCCAGTGTGAGGCTGGCAGCAGGCCTTTCAATGAGACGACCTATCTTTATTTATTTATTTATTTTTGCACTTTTAGATTCAGACTTTTTCACAGATTAGAAAGCAATTAGAAGCAATTCACAGACTCCTTGTGCCAAAAATCATGTGAAGCCATGAGAAAATACTTTCTGAATGACAAGAAAAAGTGGAGAAAAACCTTTTCTCTAGAATATGTGCTTGTAATGGCTTTTTCAGAAGCCATTTTTGTGGTCTGATCCATATTTACAAGTGTAATTCTACAGTAGTAGCTTAGTCACCATGTTCTGGACTTAGAAATATCTTAGGAAATCATTTAGTTCATCCTCTCAAATTCCCCCTCTCACACTTCTCTATGAAAAAAAACACCACCACCTATCCATTTAAACATACAGGTGCCTGATTGAATAGCAAAGACCTTCAAGGAGAGACATCCTATATTTTTCCCTGGTAACCTTTTCCAGAGTCTTTTATTTATCAAAGTGAAATTAAGAGATTATTAATTTGATTCCAGGTATCAGAGTTTATAATCTTCAGGACATGCTATGATCCTAGTGAAAGAGCTAAAAATAATTTCCTTAATATATTCTTTCTAATCCGAGTCAAATCTAAAATTAATCATCTATAATTATCCAACCTAATTTAATTAAAACTAGCTGTTCACCAGCTGGTCTTATTTGTATAAATTTAAGAATCTACCATTTCATAAGAAATTCCTCTATGTAACCAATTATGTTAAGCATCATTATTATGTAATTAATCTCAGTTCAAATTACATTTGTTGTCACTTGACAGAAAAGTAATTTATGTGATAAAAAAGCGTTGACCAACTAATTGTTCTGCCAAATTGGGATCTTTTATCTCAATGTCTCACCATTTTTTAAGAGAGTTTATTTTAAAGGAGAACATGCTTTTTGAAATATGAGATTAGCCGCTGTCAGTGCAAAGTAAACATAAGAAATAATATTTGGAATGACTCATCCTTATGTTTTATGATTTCAAGATTTTTATATGGATAAATTAGTAAGCAAGGGAATAAATTAATTGTGGAAACAGACCACAAATTATAGAACTGAATGCACTTAACCAAGAAAATAGGTAAGGAAATAGGAGCTAGATAAGAATGTATGCATGGCCAAAAGCAAGCTTCAGCAGTATTCTTGATTGCCAGGTACTTTCAGGTGCCCGTTTCCCTCTTTGTGATTGATAAACCTGTTAATAGAAGAGACGAATAGTTACTGATTATGAAAATGATATCTTTATAAATAATGCTTATCTCTATGTATTTCCATTTGAAGACTTCCGGAAAATCAAGGATGCTATTCTAAAGAGTACATGTTGTTCGTCTAAAATCTTACCACTTGGGAATTTGATCATCGAAGGAGTGGGTGCGTTTCAGAATAAGAAGAAACAGTTTTAAAAACAAAGCTGCCTTGCTTGAATAGGGTCTGGGAAGAGAAACCAGAGAGCAGAAAGTAAGGGGGGAAAAAAAACAACCATTGAGGATTCTTGCTCTGGCTACAACTTTGCACTAGATAAATAGGCCCAAAAAGGTAAGGAGAGGAGCATGAAATTGACATGTGTCCAAGCCTGAGAAATACTTTGCAGGACAAAGGAAGAACTTCTTTCCCTATCTGGGGCTCAATAAGGAGTCAAGTATACAGCATTTCTCCATTTGTTCTGTACTTATTCTATGCTACAAGCTGCGATAAGTATACTGGACATTCAAAGCTGTCAAGTTTCCATAGCAGAAACAACCAAATGATAAGAGGGGCTATGAAAAATTTAACAGCCTGATTATATGCAGAAACATGATGGAGAATTTTTGTCATTTTAGCACTGGGTTTTTTGTTCGTTTGTTTGTTTTTGAAGTACCAGGACGGGTATGTGGGAAGTCAGCTCTCAACCACTGAACCACATCCACTCCCCTAAGTTGGTCCCCTTGTTTGTTTTGCTTGTTGTTTGTTTTTCTGTTTCTAGGAGGCACTGTGAACTGAATCTGGGACCTCCCATGTGGGAAGCGGGCACTCAACTGCTTGAGCCACATCTGGTCCCTAGCACTGGTTTTAACTCTTAAAAATATGGACTGTATAACAAAGAATAGTGTTATATCAATGTGAAATTTCCTGAACTTGATCATTGCACTGTGGTTATATAAAAAGAATGTCCTGTTCTTAGGAAATATTCACTGAAGTATTAAGGGGTAAATGGGGACAATTTTTTATAATTAACTCTTAAATGGCTCAGGGATATACATATATGCATATACATACACACCAATATGTTAGTTATTGATGAATCTGGGTGAAGAACATATGGGAGTTCTTTGCACAATTCTTGTAATTCTTCTGTAATTTGAAATCATTTCTGAATAAAAATTTAGCAAATAAAAATAACCTCAAAGAGTTGTCTGCATCTAAATAACTGAAAATTCATCATCAGTGCATTTAAATCATGTGAGATCTTCAGGTTCTGTGGTTGGAGCAGTAGTTCTCATTCCTTTTTCTTTTATGCAAGTCCAAGCCCCACTCCAGAGTGAAGAGAGTTCTTGTTTCTCATAAAACAGAGCTCTAACAACTAAGGTCTAAGCTATGAGAAAAATTGATGCAAAGAACACAACAGCTGATGCTCCATCCCTAAAGGGAGTAGAAAAGATTCCATTGTTTTCTCTTAACATACATCTCAGTGGTAAAACATAGACCCCTACTTTTCCACCGGCTTCCGTGAAAACCAGATGGCATCTCTTGGATAGAATACTCATGACTACAAAGGTGGCATATGGGTCAGTGCCAAGATGATCACTTACACGGCATCTGCAGATGGTGGTCCACCACATCCTGAGGCAGGAATAATGAGAGCAACATCCACTTCATCATCATCTGAATATCCAAACAAACACCAGGGGAAAATTAATGAAAACAGCACAAGGGCATGTCTCAGGAGGGGAAGGGGGGTCGGCTGGCTTACCTGAGCTGAAATGAGAACTGCAGCAAAACATATGCAAAATACTGGGTTTGCTTTTAATTGAGAATCAAGGATGATGGATCTAAAAAGGAGCTTTGTAAACTGTAAAGTACTATATAAAAAGAAGAAATTATTTCTGTCCATGAAGCTGATTCATGAAAACAAATACATTTCTCAAATGTTGCAGGAGTAGGTAGAGCATCTCTAAAGTTAATAATAAAAGACTAACTTTCATGAGGTCAAATAGGATGAATTTAATGTACTTTCAGAAACTGAAATGGTAGTTTCCATAATGTATACAAGTAATGGAAATAGTAAACAGAGGATGTTATTAAATTAAGCTTGAGAATTATGGCCAATTAATTTTAGTTCTGAACTACAATATGATAAACTAGCTAGATGGCTACCAGGACCATAATAAAAGATGTACTTATACATTCCCTGACTTGCCTGAAACTACACAGCTAAATGTATCCCTGATTTCCAGTTCTATTTATTCATGCCTTCTGGTTATCAATAAGCAATTAGCTATTGCTGGGGAGAAAGAATAAAGAAGTTATTGGATGGATGGATGGATGGATGATTGGAAATATGGAAGAAGGCTGGCTAGATAAAAGGATTGAAAGATAGACAGATGGAAGAATTAATGGAAAGAGATTGAGTCTGACTAACATCAGTATATTGAAAAGCCCTTGGATTTTAACAAGGGGCATTTCTTTGCTGGAATACAATTCTTAAGTAATCCATTGTATCCATAACAATAAAATTGGATTGGCAGTAGTCAACTCATGCTAGGGGAATGGCTAGGAATGGCTGTTGGTTTAGCTGATTTTGCCTCAATATTATTTCAATTTCCATTTTCTTTGGTTTTCTTTCACTGTTACCCAAAGAAATGTGTCTAAAACAAAATTGATATACTGCTTTTGTCAAAGTCCCATACCTGTGTTCTAATTCCTTTAGTTAAAATTAACCATCCATTTGTTCATTTGCTGTTTTCCTTCAATAAATACTGAGCCAGGTACTCTGCCAGGCATAGAGGTATGATAGTAAGCACACAGAATTATTCCTTAACCTTACAGGGATTACTTCTTGTGGGGAAAATAGGCATTATGAAATAATCATGCAAACAAATGCTCAAGTACAAACTATGATAAGTGCTATGAAGAAAGGGCATATTGAAATTGAATAAGTTAATAGTTTTCCGAGAAAGCCAGTTGAGACTCTCAATTCACAACTAATCAAAAGTTGTGCCTGACTAAGCCTCTCTTTGGTGAGCTGAATTTACACATCAGTTAAAAATGCTAAATTGCTTCTGCTTCCCAGAGTTTCATGTATTATTGTGGTATCTTCCATAATTTCCTGATGGCTTGGGCACATATTTTATTCATAACCCTGAAGTTAGCTTAAGTTTTATTGGTCTAGGCAAACAAATATGTTACAATCAACTAAGTCGAGTCAATATTATTCTCTCTCTCATAACATCCTGGAATGATAATCCAAATTGTTAAATGCACATATTGCTTTTAATGTCTGTCCCTTCTTTCCCCCTTGAGACCGAATGTGAGTCTATTTTTTCTGACTTTTCCCACCTCATTGTGGCAGGACCTCCTTTTTAAGGTACTTGCTACACAAAAAGTCTGAGAGTGTTCTAGGCTTTTAATACACTTCTGACTGTTTTCCTCCTGTAATGTTTTCAGGTCAAAGCTATATTTAGCATCTGTTTCTGTTAACTTAATTTTTTTCCCCAAAGATTAATGTCTTTCCCACTTTGGCCTTCCCCACTAACCCCAACCCCCACACATTATTTCCTGCTCCAGGACTCAGCCTATCAGATTTCAGTTGGCTGCAATCTACCTTTTAATGGCACTATAGAAAGAGAACAGGATTCAGGGTCTAGAGACCTGCTTGAAACCTATTAGTAAGTCTATTAGAAATGTTTATTAGTCACTCAACCTCTCTATAACTCACCTGTCAGATGTAGATAATAGTCCTTCCGCAGAGCTATTGTGATAAACAAATAAAATAATGTATATTCAAATGCCATGGAAAGCAATATGCTCATTGAAGGCATTTAAAATGCAATTGTTATCTACTTGTTTTCTTTCTGCTGCTTTTGCCCAGTTTGATTAAAGCGATTCAGCACTTTCCACAGAGTAGCACAGTGCTAATACACAGTGCTTAATGCACAGAGTAGCACAGTGCTAATACACAGTGCTTAATGTACAGAGTAGCACAGTGCTTAATAGGCCCTCAACAAGTATTAGCTCCCCTCTTCCTTCCCTAATAAAAATTTAAAATGTCAACTCTGTAGACATTTTAATGCAGAATAAACAGAGATTAATGGAGTTGGTTTTACTATTCCCTTAGAAATCCCCTTGTTGCATTTTTTTCCCTCCTGGCAGCTTGGTGGGTAAATATGGCATTTGGGGATAGCTAAGCAGGGTATTGCTAGCATATACGGCAAATATTAAGATGTCTCTTCCTCCTGGCTCAGCCCTGCACCAAGGCGCTTGGCTGAACTTCAGCCCCGCTCACTTCCACGTGAGCCCACTTTGTCCAGTGCACAAATTGCCCAACCACAGTTGACAGCTCTGTAACCACCTTCGAGCTGGAGGGTTGGAAACAGCTTGCATTTATTCATCACTATAATAGCTTTCAAGTCGAAAATATTGGCCCAGTATTCCTAATCATGCAGATTTCCCAGACTCTTCTCTTCTACATCTATTGCCTTAAAACCATGAGATCCATATTAGTTTTCTAGGAAGCTCATTTATCCCATCATGGAACTCTATCTTTTAAGACATGTCTCTTATAACATTTATAGCCATCACGTGGTACCTTATTATCGAGCCAGAATTAGCTGAGATTAGCAAGTGTTCCTTTCCACTTGATTATTCTTTTAAAAAGCAAAATATTCCTTTTGATTAAAATAATACAAGAATATGCAGTGAAAGGCTACCACAAGGGGACTTTTAACTTACAAACTTCCCACTGAACATATTCACTCATGTCTGTTTGGTCTGTACTAGGGGAAGGAGTTTCCTACTCCTGAAGCTTCTGAGAGGGAACAGATATCCTTAGCCCTTTCATCAATTCCTCTGGTCCCTCATGTGACTTGGAGTTTCTCAGAGCCATGACAGTGAGAAACATTTCCTAAATGGCTATCTTTTTAAGGAAGAGAGTCGACATCAGAACAGTGTGAGTGATGAGTGTGATTCTACCACAAGGTGTACCCTCCTTAATATTTATTTTCAAGGATCCACCAGAACACAAGCAGGAAGTACAGGCTGAATGGAAAGGAGACATGCTGATGTATGCCGGGTGAGCTTAGCCTGGTCTGTGGATTTTCCCAAGCAGCCATATTTCCTTCTTATCAAGCACTGAGCAGAGAGAGAAGAGAAAGCCTGTATCGGAGCCTCCATAATTCCTTCTTCCCATGTTCCACGGAGCAGCAGTGACAGCACAACTGATCTCCAAACCTACTCATTTCCTCTTTTTGCTGCATGGAGACACTGAAAAAGTGGGTAGGGTCGCAAACTAACCTTAAAAAACCTAACATTTCAGTTACTTTTGGGTAAAGTAGTCTTTACAGGGTGTGCTGGGAACTTAACCACCATGTGGAACACTGTTTCTGTGGGGAAATATGCTATGCATTTCAGAACGAATTAAGAAGTCGGTTTCAGAGTAAAGCTCACGAGTAAACTGGAATTTACTTTAAAAAATCACTCTCATTAAGAGTGGAATTAAATGAACACTTGAATATGATTATGAATTTTCTTGCTATACCTGACACATTGTCTCTCAAACTTGTTTTTAGACATAAATTAACTAAAAATGCTAAGTTTTGGTTCTCTATACTTTCCTTCTAATCATTATTTGCTAATACTTATAATAGGAATTGAGTGTATTTTAATTCATGATGCCCTTTGACATCTCTCAACAACCTTGTGAACTGGGTGACTCTTGTTATTCCCATATTTTCTTTCTGTTTTCTTTTTTGTTCTTTGTTATTTTCTTATTATTCCCATTTTGCAAGTGAGGAAACCAAGGCTTGGCAAGTTTGTCTTGCTCATTATCATATAGGTATTAAGCAGCCAGAACTGGAACACAACCCCAGTGTTAAGTTTCATGCAGGAACTTTCCACAATATCCCACTGTATTGTACAAACCTACTGATGATGACAGAAGCAGAGAAATCAAATGATGCTGTGTTTCTACAGGAAAGTCCTTGTTCACTTTTTCCAGCCAGAAAACTGTTACCAGGTTGCTTTATTAACTAGTTGGAAGCTTTTCCCTCTCCTTATATTCAACACTTGTCTGGCTCTTGTACCACATCCTTTCCTTAGCAATCAGCTGCTTGCTTTTGATGCAGAGCTTGGACATTTTCTGAAAGCAGAAGTATATTTTCAATAATGAACTATTCAAAACAGCATTTAAACCAAAAAAACTTAGGGCTGTTAAAAAGAGTTGTAAAGCTATTTACTTCCCTTTGAGCAATATCCACATCCTTCTCTGGCTACCAATAAGCAAAAAAAAAATAGAAGCATTTGCCTCCAGCAAATGTACTCAGAGGTCACCCATAGACATGAGTCTCAATGTGAAAACCAATTGAAACAAGAAAGGTTAGAGTAAATGGATCAGTAGATACACAAATCCTACTAGCTTGGTTTATTTCATGAGTAATCAATCCTATTCTTTAAAATGTTCAAGAAAGGAGATTCTATAGTCAATTGTCATATCCTATTCTATTATTTAACAGATGTTGCCATCAATAAGTTCTTTACTGAAATTATTTTGCTACAAATAAAACTATATTCCTCAGTCTTTTTATCTGTGAAGGTAGCAGATTAGAAATTCAGAATCCTTCTTTTAAAAAAACATTTGATTTTTTTAAAACTTCAAGATCCTTTTATTAATCTCTCGTTATTACCCCTGACTTTTATCTAGCATATACCAGACACTTGATAAATAATTTTTTATCAAATGAATGTTGATATTATTTATTAATTCAGTAAGTATTTATTCATATCTTACTATCAGATCATACAGTGGAGATATTAGAGTCAGAGAGAGCAACCATGAAGCTATTACTACGGAAGCCTGGACAGGATGGTGACAAGGACAGCGGATGAATGTGAGGGAGGCTGCAAAGGCAGAATCGACTTGACAATTGAATCTAAGGAGCAAAGAAGAGGGAGGATTCCAAGATAATCAATATTTTTGAACCTGGGTGACTGGGAAGACAATGATGCTAATAGCAGATTTGGGGAACATAGAGCAAGAAACAGTTTTGTGATGGAGAGAGGATTCTTTTTCAAATACTTTCGGCTTGAGATACCAGTGGGACATCCAGGTAGCAAGTCTACCAAGCAAGTGTGAGAGTGGAGCTTGGAAAAGAAGTCAGAGTGAGGCAGTGATTTGGGCTTATCTGCACTGATGTTTTGTTGAAATCCTAAGATTATAAAAGATGGCCAGGTGAGAGAGTCAGAGAAAGTGTAGACAGTGGGCCTGACACTCAGGGGGCAGAAGGAGGAGGGAGGGGCAGAGAAGGAGCAATCCTAGACAGAGGAGGAGAATCAGCGGCGCGGAGGACCACAAAAACCAGAGAAGCCTGTGTGCAGGAGGAGTTGGTTAGCAGTGTTCAACAGGGGAATAAGCGAGAAGAAGCCACTGGGAAGGCGGCCTGGTGGCCTTCTGCAGAGCCCCCTCAGGAGATAATGGAAGCCGAAGCAGAAGAAAGGGAATCAAGGATGAGGAGGTAAAAGGAGAATGTGCAGTCTCTTTCCTTGAATAGTTCAGAGATTCGTGAAAGAAGAAAAACGCTGTCTCAAATATATTATCCCAGAAACCTCAGCCACATTCATCATTCTAAAGATTTGCATCTCTAAAAGCTTCATTACTTTTACTACCTCCTCTTTTTTTTTTTTTTTTTTAACTTTTTTTCAGTCTCCTATTATAATCCCTCTGAATTTCCCTCTTTCCCATTCTGTTTCCAGGCAATTTTTACATTTGCCATTCCTTTCCTGCAATATTTCTAAAGGTACTTTCTTTCTCCTCAGCCTCACTACCAAGATATTCTTCTGTCCTTATTATTTCCTCCCTTGAATATTGCACCCTCTTATTCTATTATTTGTTCTGCTCCACACTATTTCCTAAAACAATCTACCCACCTCTTTGGGGCTGGATTCAACTTACAACTATACCGCTCCTTAGGTCTGGGCTTGGTATGTATATTAAATCTTATTCTTGACCATTTGTGACTTAAGCCTAAAAGCTCTAGAAAATTACAAAATTGATTATTGACCTTTCTGATAATTGTATTTGCTTTGTAGACTTTGTAGAACCAGCATAGTAAATATTTATTAAGAATACGGTTTAGGCAAATGTGCCAGTGATAAGATTTGTGACATTCCACATTTTCTAAATTATCTGACTTTATCTCCTTCATTATTTGTAGGAAAAAATGCCACATAGCAGTATTATCTAGTTTTTTGTGAACAATTTTTATCCATTCTTTAATAAAAGAATGAGCTAGCAGACATACTATTTAGGAAAGTAGAAGTTTACCAATCTATCAGTATTAAACTTTGTAGAATATAATTTTCATTCTTTAAAAACACATGCATGCAGTATGTATTACAGGACCAAAAGATTGGGGCCAAATTCCTACAGTTGAAGTTGTTGTCACTTTGGACTTTTACTTCCTTTAAAAAAAATAATTTTTACATTTTGCTTTTAGATAATACCTTGGTTTGCTATTTTGTCTTTCGTAAGCACTCATGATATTTTTCATGGGTAATGATGATTAGACACAGACAACATTGAAATATTAAAAGAATGATATGAATAGTGAATGCAGTTTGTTATAAGGACAAAGAATAGCTACATTGGATTGATATTATATAAATTCTAGAAGTCTTTTATGAATTTTATCTCTGGGGTACACTTCACAAAAGTAACCACTTCCTACTTTGGATTAGCAGTTAACAATTGTAAAAGTTTATTTTTTCCCCCCTGGTGAATGAGTAAAAATCTTCCTTACTTTTGTATCCCTATATCTAGAAAAAGTGTGTGTTTGTTTTTTAAATCAGCTGCAGAACTTATTCCAGGCTAATTATGGTTGGAAGATTTTCTGAAGAGTAACTTGCAGCCAGGGTAATCATTGGTTCATAGTTTACTCTTAGCATAAGCTAGTGAATTTGAAATAAACCTAGCCAAAACATGTTAGGAGACAAAGCTCTATTATTACCCAGCTCTAAGCTATCATTTATTCACTGGGGAAAAAAGTCTGGAAGAAGCTTGCCAACAAACCAGATGTCACCATCAGTAGACAATTATGTTCCACAGCTTGGCACCTGGGGCCCACAGTCATCATCCAAGAAGGAGGAGAAATAAAAAGTAGAACATTCTGGTGGACTAAGACTAAAAGATTCCAAATGGTTCATGGGAAAAAATAGGCACTGAAAGGCTGCATCTTTAATTCCCAACAAGAAGGCACCAGGGCTAAAACCTGATCATGTTTTGCTTGTTGAGGATTTCATGATTCTGACAGAGGTTGCAATGTCGAAAGGGCTGACGTGCTCACAGATGCTGGCATAGGGAGCTGGCATGGCAATGTTTTGCAGACTGGAAGATTTGCCTCCTTGTATAGATGACATCTTCTTTTGGGGTAAATTGTCAATCGAAACTAAAATATTTCCCTCTTTGGCCAATTTTAAGGAATGAAAAGGCTGAGTTCAGTGAAGACCTGCCCAAAACATATAAGGCTGCATTAACTATCTCATTAAAGCCTGTCTTGTCCCATAATTAATCTATGATTAAGAAATCAGAGGT
>JAQZBX010088534.1:0-12737 GCA_029593785.1 Cabassous unicinctus
CTCTTTGAGACAAGGTATACATTCAAATCTCAACTTTCTCATTGCATGCCTGTTTTTGCCTCAGAAGATTTCTGAAATTGTTTCCAGTCAGAACTTCCTTCTGATCCCCTACTCAATGCCTGCTTCACCTCCTTGTTCCTCAAGGTGTAGATCAGTGGGTTTAGTACAGGAGTGACCACACTGTACATGATGGCAATGACCGCATTCTGGTCCTTGGAGCTGCCTGAAGCAGCACAAATGTAGACGAAGAGAGCAAGAGCATAGAAAAGAATGACTACCATGAAGTGGAAGGCACAAGTGGACAGTGCTTTCTGAAGCATTCTGCAAGAATGAGTCTTGAAAAAGAGATAGGTGAGAATGTAGAAATAGGATGACGTGCCAGAAAGAAGGGGCCCGTGACAATGGTGCCTGAGGCAGTATTAATCAGCCACTGCTTGAAGTCAACGTTCCCACAGACAGGTTCCAGCAGTGGCTTAACATCACAGAAGAAGTGATGAATATGGTTGGAACCACAGAAGTTCAAGCGAAACATCATTATGGAGTGCAGCAGGGCATAGAAAAAACCAATGACCCAGACTGTACTGGCCATCTGGATGCAGAGCTGATGATTCATGATGACAGTGTAATGAAGTGATTTACACATAGACACAAAGTGGTCCGAAGCCATCAGTCCCAACAAGGCCTCTGTGCAGCTGGCTTATGCATCCCAAGAAAGAAATCGCTTTGTGTGAAGAGAATAAGTTCTCCAGCATCTTTGGCAGTGTCACTGTGGAGTAGCAGATACCTAGGCACGAGAATTTTCTCAGGAAGAAGTTCATAGGAGAGCTTACTTTTGGGTCAGAGATAACAAACCTCAGGATGGCCCCATTCTTAGCCACACTGCCAATATAGATGGTGAGGAAAACCACAAAGAGAAGAGGCTGTAGCTCTTGGATGCCTGTCATTCCCAGGAGGAGAAATTCAGTGAGTGAGGTTTGATTCAGCATCACAAGAAGAAAAGGCAGAATAACATATAGGAGTCATTCAGTTTGAACGGTCAAATACTTCCAGCCCAGGATCTTTTCTCCAAGGCAAAAATGCTTCAAGGGATAGTATGGGTGTTTTACTTGTCCCTAAAATGAGATAGTTTATATAATATGGGCCATTAGACTGTTAAATATTAAGCCTACATATTACCTGTTTCCCAGACATTTTTTTCTTTGTTAGACTATTCATTAATATTTTTCTTCGCTTATTCTTTCATCTTGTAAGTCCAATGTCCTCTTTGGCAGGGAACATCTATACACTTATTCAAATTTTCTCTTACTTAGTTATATTAACAGCATGATATTTTTAATCTACTCCACTACAGTAGTCTCAAAAGTGAAATAAGAAGCTACCTGAGGGATTTAACTTATGGATAATGGACAGGGATGAACTAATCAGAATCATATCTGTAACAAACAAAAAGTGATTTAAAATTGTCATAATAACTTTTTTCATCTTATACTGTAAGTAAGAAGAGGTGACCTGTGATGGATATGCTAATGTGTCAACTCAGCCATTTAATTGTGTTCAGGGTTTTGGTCAAGCAAGCACTGGGCTAATTGTTATACAAGAAGATTTATAGATTTTGGTCACCAGTGAGTTTACTGGGAGGATGGCTGATTATATCTACATCGACCAGGGAGAATGCCATCAGCAATTGGTGATGCTTTTATCCAATCAGTTGAATGCCTGAAAAAGAGAAGTGATATCAACTTTCAGAGAAAATTTCCCAGCTTGTGTTTGGACAGCCGTCTTCTCCTGGAAATTCACTAAGGACCTTCATTAGGCTTTCATTGGAGTCCCTAGTTTGCAGCTGCCTGAAGAACCTTGACTTGTGCATCCCCACGGTCACATGAGAGACTCTTATAAAATCTTATATTATTGACAGATATCTCCTGTTGTTTCTGTTTCCCTAGAGAACCCTGACTAATACATAACCTGTTTCTGATCCCTTACTGATTCTTATCCCTCGAAGCATCATGAAATCTTACCTGGGGTCAGAATTGAGCCCACATCATTCATATATTAACCTGAGGTGCATATGGAATTTTTCACTGCCTTATCTGCTGGTAAGTTTAATCTTCATATAATCTGAGCCTTAATATTATCTCAAAACAGGATTGCCAAATTACTTCCTGATGACAATGATATTTTACATCTCTTCTCTGGTTTCCCTGGGAATCTTTTCCGTTTCCCAGATACCTGCAAAACGAAGTAAGAAGATCCTTCCTTCCATGGACTCAAGAGTTCCTCTTTTAGATCACACAATACTAAACTCTCCTTGAGGTATACAAGATTTTAGCCCCATTGAGATGTTACTTTCTTTTATACCTATTTCCTTAGGTCTTGTTCTCAATTTGATGGCTATAAACTTACTCTTCAGATATTAAGGAATAATCTACTTCTAGTGAAGTGCACCATATCACCTGTACTTCCACTAATGTGAACTCCAGATCAGTCCCTCCAAATCCCGATAAGTTTCCATATCTTATCAATTGAATAATGCGTTTTCTCCTTATGCCCCAATTTTCACCAAATAATCTCCTTTCCTTCAAATGTAAAGCCTTTCTTTTATTTCACTTACAAATTTGAAATAATAATGTTTACTTCAGTGATGTTGAAAAAATGAAAATAAGTTAATTATAACAAGGTTTAATATTTGAGTAAATTTAGGCCTGTTTACAAATAGGCAGAAACAAATTTCGAGTCTTCTTTACTCTTTCATTTGCAAAGTACCTGACACTATCTCCTTTAGGTGCACTCATAAAGCAGACATACTTTGTGAGTTAGCTTCCTCTTTGTCCTTTTCATTTCCAGATGTAGTAGCTCTTTTGGGGATAGAAGAAGCCATGATATGTGAGAAACTTAGAGGAGTGGCAAGAACTGTTAAAAGAACAAAAACGGCAAGGAATTCTGAATAGAGATGCAGGTATTGGGGAGCTTTCTCTATAAAGGGAGTCCTTCAAGTTATGAGAAATGATTGAGGAGAGAAGAAATGATTTGATGTTACTACAGTAAAGAATTGAATGAACTTGAAAGTTCTTTTTTGGGAACCCGTGGGATTCTATGTTTTATAAGTACAAGAAATTTGGAGAAATTATCTAAGCTTTACTATACTTAGATATGTGTTGATTTCCAAACTCTTAGAAAAGATTTTTCATAGCCATATGTATTTTGTGTATTTAAAGGATTTTGCTGTTCTTTTTAAAAATAGAGATGATAAACCACATTTTATTTTAGATTCTCTGCCTCTTAAAACATTATTGGATCAAAAATCCATTGAATATAAACTCCTTCTAAGTTTTAAGGAAATTAGAAATGAGACTCTACTCTACTAAATTATTTAACCTGCTTTGTGGAATGTCTAGACAACCAGGTATATCACTGAGAATGAGATATTGCCAAAAATAAAAATGTGAGAAGTAAAGTGTCTCCATAACCCACAACCTCATGGAACAGTCTACTCTAATATGGGAAGTTGGTTTTAAATCCTGGGTACTTGAGTTTAGTCTAGCAGGAAAACAGATTACTCACTACAGGTAGTTTATATAGGCAAGTTTTTAGCCTGTTTCCTTTTCATTCTTACCTAGTTGAGCATTCATACTTCCAGGGAAGAAAGCTTTTCAGGTTTATACTCTCAGTGAATATAAATAGGAGAACATTATATAATGTGGTAATGCAGTTTGGGTTGCAGCATAACTTCTCCATCTTCAAAACTTCTCTCTCCGTTATGGATATCTACTTGCCTTTTTATGGACCCTAGATCTCTAGACATGAAAATCCTGAAAGAGAGCATCCCTTGGGTGTTGGGCAGAATGTTGTAAGAATAAACAATGATGATGAAGCCAGGACCAGGAATTTTCTTTTTCATGTTATTTTCATTCAGGGTGTTGTTTATGAAGTTCCTCCTCAAATCATCATGATATGGTCTTGAATTTTATTAGCCAAGCAGGCTTCTTAAGCCTTGACCTATCAGGTTGCACAGGGCCCCAGGCTCTGAAGGGCTTCTTTCTTGGCTGAGTGATTTGTGCTCAAGGGACCCTGTATTTTTCAAGCCCCACCAGTTACGTAGCTGATATGTTTAATAACTTTGGAATTTTAGATTTGTTATTTACCTCTGTAGTTCTCTTTGAATTTAGGTTACTCATGCTGTGAGATAATCACCAAGAATTGGGTCTACTTTGCCTCTGTGGAGTCAGACAACTAACTATTCTTCAAAGAGGTGTGGTTCCATTTATAAAGTATGCCATGTCTCCATAAATATTCAGCCTGTTCCTCCACATTCTACTTTTTCCCACTGATTTTTCAATTTTTATCAATAAACTTTATATTAATTGATGGATTTATTGTAAATCTTAACATCTTATAGGTAGGTCCAGTGTTTATTCTTCTTTTGTAAAAATGCCTTGATGGGTTTTGACAGCTCATTGCACAAGGAATTTCCATTTTTAAGAGAACTCTTTGATTTGCAGGAGAAAGATCTAAGTGTACCAAAAGGGAGCAAGTTAAAATTGAGACCCTTGGGTAAAGACAAGTTTCTTGAAGAAGAATAATGTAGCTTAAGGAGTCAATATACAGAAGTTTACCCAAAACAGGAGATTACGCAAAGTTCTTCTGCTGTAGTCTGGTCTTTGAAGGTGTAACTGAATACCCGCCCTTCAGAAATATTTGGAATTTGAATTTACACTTCTTGAGCCCTCTCAGAACCAACCTAACAATATTTAGCATAAAAATAGATCAGGATGTCTTTATTTCTGGAATACCTTGCTGAAACAAGTAGCTTTGAATGTAGACATCTGGAGATGTCATGAAGAGTATTTAAGAAGTAGAGTGAAATAATTTTAAAGAGATAAATGACATCATGAAGACACTGAGTGAACACAAAGAAGAATTTGAAATCCTGAAGAGAAAAGTAACAGAGCTCATGGGAATAAAAGACACAATAGGTGGAATCAAAAACACATTAGAGGCATACAACAGCAGACTCAAAATGTTAGATGAAAGAATAAGTGATACTGAATATAGAGCAGCTGAAATTGAGGAAAGACAGGAATGGAGAGAAAAAAGAATTGAAGAATTTGGGTAGGGCCTAAGAGATTTGAATGACAACATGAAACCCAACAACATACTTGTCATGGGAGTTCCAGAAAGACAAGAGATGGGAAAAGGGGCAGAAAGATTATTTGAGGACATAATAGCTGAAAATTTCCCAACTCTCACACACACAAAAAATGATCTAGCAGCTCCAAAAAGTGCAATGTACCCTTATCAGAATAAATCCAAATAGACCTATTCCAAAACACATACTACACAGAATGTCAAATGTCAAAGAGAAAGAGAAAATTCTCAGAGTAGCAAAGGAGAAGCAAACCATCACATACAAGGACACTCAATAAGACTTTGTCCAGATTTCTCTTCAGAAACCATGGAGGTGAGAAGACAGTGGCATGACACAATTAAGATTCTGAAAGATTAAAATTGCCAGCCGAGAATTCTTTATCCAAGAAAATTGTCCTTCAAATATGAATGTGAGTATAAAATATTCACAAACAGACACTAAGAGAGTTTGGAAAAAAGCATCCTTTCACCTTTGCAGGAAATATTAAAGGAAGCTTTAGAACCTGAAATAAAAAGACAGGAGACAGAGGCCTGAAAGAGAGTATAGAAGAAAGAATAGAGATAGGATAACCAAAAGAGTAAAAAGACAGACAAAAATATGTGACATAAGAAAACCAAACAATAAAATGGTGAAGTAAATAATGTGTTTACAATAGTATCATTGAATGCAAATGAATTAAACTACCCAATCA
The DNA here is from genome assembly GCA_029593785.1 of Cabassous unicinctus. Lineage (NCBI taxonomy): Eukaryota > Metazoa > Chordata > Mammalia > Cingulata > Chlamyphoridae > Cabassous > Cabassous unicinctus. Next base: position 5,838 of record JAQZBX010088534.1, read on the forward strand.
AAAGATACAGGCTGATTGAATGGTAAAAAAACATGAACCATCCATATCCTGCTTAAAAGATACTTACCTTAAACATAGGTATACAAATAGACTGAAAGTGAAGGGTTGGAAAAAGATACTCCATGCAAATAGTAACTGAAAAAGAGCAGTGGTAGGTACACTAATACCAGACAAAACAGAATTTTGTGCAAAAAATTTATAAAAGATACAGATGGCCATTATATATTAATAAAAGGGACAATCCACGAAGAAGATATAACAGACATAAATATCTATATACCTAACCAGGGTGCCCTAAAATACATGAGACAAACTGGCAAAACTGAAGGGATAAATAAACATCTACAACAATCCTTGGAATCTTTAATACCCCCCTATATAATTAGATAGAACAACTAGACAGAAGATCAACAAGGAAATAGAGAACTTGAACAATATGATAAACGTGCTAGACCTAACAGATATATACAGAATACTGCATCCAAACTCAGTGGGTTATACATTTTTCTCAAGTGCACAGTGATCTTTGTCCAGGATAGACCACATATTAGGGCACAATGCAACTCTCAATAAATACAAAAATACTGAAATTATATAAAGCACCTTCTCAAATCATAATGGAATTAAACTGGAAATCAATAATAGGAAAAAAGTAAATTCATAAGTGTGTCGTGGCTGAACAACACACTCCTAAATAATCAGTGGGTCAAAGAAGATACCAATCAAAATCCCAACAGCTTACTTTACAGAAGTAGAGAGGGCAATTACCAAATTAATCTGGAAGGGGAAGTGTAACCAAATAGCCAAAGGCATTCTAAAAAAGAAGAGCAATGTGGGAGGAATTTCACTGCCTGACCTTGAAACTTATTACAAAGCTACAGTGGTCTTAACAGCATGGTACTGGCATAAAGATAGACACATTGATCAATGAAATAGAATTGAGAATCCAGAAATCAATCCTAACCTATACAGTCAATTGGTTTTTGACAAACCTACGAAGTCCATGTTAATGGGACAAAACAGTCTATTCAACAAATGGTGCTGGGAGAACTGGATATCTATAACCGAATAAAGGAAAGAGGACCCCTATCTCACTCCTTATACAAGAATCAACTCAAAATGGTTCAAAGACCTAAATATAAAAGCCAGGACCATAATACTACAAGAAGAAAATATAGGGAAACCTCTTAAAAACAATGTGGTAGGTGGTAGTTTCTTGGACCTTACACCCAAAGCATGTGCAACAAAAGGAAAAATAGTTAAACGGGACTGCATCAAAATTAAAGACTTTTGCACCTCTGAGAACTTTGTCAAAAGGGTGAAAAGTCAGCCAACTCAGTGGGAGAAATTATTTGGAAATCACATGTCAGATAAAGGTTTAATATTTAGGATTTATAAAGAGATGTTGCAACTCAACAATAAAAAGACAAACGACCCAACTGAAAAATGGGCAAAAGACCTGAATAGACATTTGTCCAAAGAAGAAATACAAATGGCAAAAAAAAAATAAAAAATACATGAAAAAATGTTCAACATCACTAATGATTAGGGAAATGCAAATCAAAACTACAATGAGATATCATTTCACCTCTATCAGAATGGCCACTATTAAAAAGACAGAGAACTACGAATGTTGGAGAGGATGTGGAGAGGTAGGAATACTTATGCATGGTTGGTGGGGATGCAGAATGGTACAGCCACTGTGGAGGACTATTTCACAGTTCCTAAAGAAACTTAAAGGAAACAGATGTGACTCAGGTGAATGGGCTCCAATCTACCATATGGGAGGTCCAGGGTTAGATTCTCAGCACCTCCTGGTGAAAGGCAGGCTGGCCCTTGAGGAGAGCTGCCCCAAATAGAGAGCTGGCCCATGCTGGAGTGCTGGCCTGCGGAGAGAGCTGGTGCACCAACATGACAAAAGAAAAAGAGACAGAGGAGAGACATTAAGAATGCAGTAGATCATGGAGCTGAGGTGGCACAAGAGATTGAGCACCTCTCTACCACTCTGTAAGGTCCCAGGATTGGTTCCTGGTGCCGCCTAAAGAGAAGACAAACAGACACAGAAGAATACACAGAGAGCAGACGATGAGTGTAAACCAATGAGGGGGGGGGGAGAAATAAATCTCTTAAAAAAATAAGCTTAATATAGACTTGCCATGTGACCATGCAATACCGCTACTGGGTATATAGCCAGAAAAACTGAGAGCAGTGACACAAACAGACATCTGCACATCAATGTTCATAGCAGCATTATTCACCATTGCCAAAAGTTGGAAACAACCCAGGTGTCCATCAAGCAATGAATAGTTAAACAAACTGTGGTCTATTCACACAATGGAATATTATGCAGCTGGAAGAAGAAATGAAGTTTCAAATCACATGACAACATGGAAGAACCTGAAGCACATTATGTTAAGCAAAGCAAGCCAGACACAAAAGGACAAATACAGTATGATTGTGTTACTATGAACCAAATATATTGTGTAACATATTGTACGATTTTAAAAAATGTTATGTATCCAGTATATTTAATTGCAAAATGTATGTTTTTATTCAACTGTGTTTTCTTTTTTTTAATTATTGTTTATATTTTCAATTATTAAATGTACAAAATAAAGTTTTTTTTAAAAGCTAATGCATAATCAAAGCAAATGCTAAGTAGTAACTTAAGTATTTAAAGAAGAATAAAACCGCAGCATGGGGCTCAAGTCTGAGTTGCTTTAGACCGACATTGGCTCCTGTTTGCAGACATAATAAATGTAAGTTCTGCCTAACTCTTCTGTTAAAGTTTTTTTCTCTACATCTCTGGTTATCTCTAAAGGCCCAGCTTTGGGGCCTAACACCATCAGCCCCCAAAATTCCAATGTGATGCTTTGTAGTGTCCACTCCCATCCCAGCCACTTGTAACCCTTGATCTGCTTTCCCTCCCTATTGTTTTGCTTTGCAAGAATTTCATAATGGTAATCATACGGTCTTTTGAGTTTGTCTCATTTCACTTAGTGTAAATATATGAGGTTGATTCATGTTGTTGAGGGTGCCCACAATTGTTCCTGTCTATTGCTGAGTAGTGATCCATCATGTGGATCTACCATAGGATATATCCCATTACGCAGCTAGAAACGTTTGAGCTCATTTCACTGGGCAAATGCCTAGGACTGGGATTGGCAAGAGGATGTTTACCCTCTCAAGAAACTGCCAAACTGTCTTCTGAGTGGCTGAACCAGTTTGTGTTTCTATTTGCTATGGATGGGAGTCCCAGGTGCTCCACACCCTCACCCGTCCTTGGTATGGTCAGGTTGCTTTATTGTTTGTTTTTTCATTAATTTAACCATTTTAATAGATGTAGGATATCTCATTGTAGTTTTCATTTGTATTTCTCTAATGACTAATGATATTGAGCATTTTTATGTGCTTATATGCCATCTATACACTTTGATGATGAATTGAAATCTTGTGTCCAGTGTCTATTCAAATCATTGCCCTATTTTTTTTTTTTAATGAAGAAAGGATATTATGTTTTAATGAGTATAATATGCAGGGTTTAAAGACCAATACCTTGAACAGTACAAGAAAGATAATATTCTGAAAATCCAGTTTATTTCCATGTTGTGGACAGATCCAGTCAATGCTATCAGTTTGCCCATATTTTTAAGAGCATAAGATCTTAATTTTGATGAAGTCCAATTTATCATTTATTTTCTTATAAAGGAAATATTTTGGTATAATATCTAAATGTCTTTGCCTAACCCAGGAACACAAAGATATTCATCTATGTTTTCTTCTAGGAGTTTCATAGGTTTGGGTTTTGCATTTAGGTCTATGATCAATTTAGTGCTAATTTTTATGAATGATGTGGGGAGTGATTTGAGGTTTTTTTAAAAATGTGAAATCCAATTGTTCCAGTATCATTTGTTGAAAAGATTTTTCCTCTATTGAGTCTTTAGTTGAAAATCAATTGACTGTATATATATGCATGGATGTATTTCTGGATGCCTTTCCATAAACATTTTAGAATGAGTTTGTCAATTTTTAGAAAAATCTTGCTGGGATTTAGTAGGAATTTCATTTACTCTATGGAATAATTTGGAGAGAATTAACAGCTTAAAAATATTGAATTTTCCAATCCATGAGCATAGTATATTTCAACATTTGTTTCAGTCTGACTTTTTTCACCATCTTGTGTTTAGTTTTCAGCATATAGATCTTTTACACATTTCATAATATTTATGACTATTTCATATTTTATGGTATTATTGTAAATGGTATCGTTATTTAAAAATTAAATTTCCAATTGTTCATTTGGGTATATAAAAATATGATGGATTTTTGTATATTGACTTTGTATCTTGTGACTTTGTTAAACTCATTTGTTAGTTTGATTTATTTATTGTAGAATATTTGAAATATGCATTTATTTATTTATTTTTGTCTTATGACACTAGTTAGCATGTCTAATTTTAGGTTGTAAAGAAGTGGAAAGAATGGATATCCTTGCCTTGTTCTACATTTTTGGGGAGAATAAGTAGAAATCATTCTTTCATCATTAATTGGTCCTTGGCTATCTTAAAGGAATTTTTTCCATTTCATCTATGTTGTCAAATATATGGACATAGAATTGTTCCTGGTATTAATATTACTTTTCTAATATTTATAGGGTTTGCAGTGTCCCCTCTTTCATTACTGTTTTTTCATTACTGTTGTTTGCATCTTGTCTTTTCTCTTTTTTTCTCAGCTATACTGGCTAGAGGTTTATCAATTTTATTGATCTTTTCAAAGAACTGCTTTTTGGTTTCCTTGATATTCTCTATTTTCCTATTTTCAATTTTGTTGATTTCTGCTTTCATCTTTATTTCCTCAAAGTTTAATATCCTCCTTTCCCTCACCCACTCTTTCTTGCTCAGATGAAAGCTTATATAATTGGTTAGAGACCTTTCTTTTTGTCTAATATATGTGCTTAATGCTATAAATTTCCCTTTAAGACTGCTTTAGCTACATTCACAAGTTTTGACATGTTGATTTTCTTTTCTTCTGTACAAAATATTTTCTAATCTCCCTTATGATTTCCTCTTTAATCTATGGCCCTTATCTATGGTGGTATTATCTACAAGTGTGTTTTTTAATTTCTAAATATTTGAGGATTTTCTGAATATTTTTCCATTATTTATTTCTTGCTTAATTTTAGATATATGGTTAGCAATTATTTTTCCCTATTCTGTAGGTTCTTTTCACTTCCTTGATAGTGTCCTTTGACATACAAATTTTAAATTTTGATGGAGTCTATGTTTTTTTGTCTCTTGTGATTTTGGTGTCATATCTAAAAATTCACTACCAAATCCAATGTTATGGAGGTCTGCCCACATGTTTTCTTTTAGATGAATTACAGTTTTAGCTCTTCTGTTTAGGTTCTTGAACCTTTTAGAGTTAATGTTTGTATATAGTTTGAGGTAGAGGTATAACTTCATTGTTTTGCAAATGCATATCCAGTTTTGCCAGCTCTATTTGTTGAAGAGACTGTTCTTTCTCCATTGAGTGGACTTAGCACTCATCAAATTCCATAGGTATATGTGTTTATTTCTCCATTCTCAGGTCTATTCCATTGGTCTATATAACTGTCTTTATGCCAGTGCCATGCTGTTTTGATGACTATGGCTTTGTAGTAAGTTTTTTTTTTTATTGTTCATAAAAATCAAGATTTTTCAGAGTACACACCAATATTTGTAAAATGATATATAAATACATATGCATATATGTGCATTTTCTTACATAAATGTTATTGTATATAAATATATATTTTTTAAAGGTGCTTAAATTACCTAATTATTACTCAGAAATTACAGGGATTCCCATGTTCCCCACCTCCCACATCTCCCACAACATCCCACACCAACATCCTTCATCAGTGTGGGACATCACCCGCAATGGATATACACATCCTGGGGCTTTGCCACCAAGCATAGACCATATTTCACATCATAGACCACCCTCTCTCCCACACATTTTTGCGTGGTATATGCTGATGTAAAATGGCCTACATCTGTTGCCACAATGCCACTCAGGACAATCCCCAAGTCCCAAAAGAAGCCCCTGTATTTCAACTGCCTCCCCCTTCCCTGCCCCGAAAATGTCCAGTGGCCACCGTCTCCACCTCACTGTAACAATTTCTTCCATTGCTTGAATCACAATATACAACAGAACACCACGAAGTCCATTCTAGTCCTTAGCTCTTCCCCCAATCTTGGGGGGTTTGGGATGGTGATGCCCACTCCACCTCCAAGTGAGAGAAGGTTTATATTCCATGGATACAGTGGATGGGATTATCCTGCCTGCAGCTGCAGGCCCTCTCCATTCCATGGGATGGCCGTTGCCCATAGTCGTCTCCTCGCCAGGTGACTTGGATGAGTCCATTGAGCTATAGGGTAGGGGTTGCAGCTGCACCAAGATTGCAGACACAGCTGGCACATAGGTAGGCCAGAGGCTCCAGTCTCTGGAAATACACCTAAAAACTCAAGCATCACATATAGGTTTGAATAGAAGGGACTAATGGACCAGGTGCAGGGAGGACTTATTTGAGTCTGACTCTGTCACTGTCAGGAGCACAGATTCCAAAGAGGAGCCCACTAATGAGGCATCAATCTCTGGGGCTATCCCAACTTACATAGGACCTGGGTGTCTCCAGAGCCCTCAGGAGCCCCTCTGTGTGGGGTGATATCCACTTTGGTGTTCTATGAGATCCTACTGAGGTGTGCGTAAGCATTACCTCTGGGATGACCTCCCGACTCTCTTTGAAGTCTCTTAGCCACATAGACTCATTTCTCTTTACACTTTCTCCCTTTTATTGAAGTTTTTTTCCAATCATGTTGCCAGTTGGCACTTGGTATTAATCCCTCGTTGCTAGGGAGG
>JAQZBX010088535.1:0-12735 GCA_029593785.1 Cabassous unicinctus
TAAACATTCATTATATTAGAAATCATGCATGTGTCCCCAGACCTACCTTTTCTCCCTAGGTCTGGTTTTTAGAATGCTGGTGATAAACTAAGCCTGATTTATTATATGACCATCCTATATGGGAAAAAACTGTAACTTTGGGTATCTTTGGTCAATCTTAAGAGATATAGCAGGGGGACAGATATGGCTTATGTGTTTGGGCATCTGTCTCCGATATGGAGGGATCTGGGTTTAATCCCCAGGACCTCCCAGTAAAAATAAAAGAAAGAAAAATATAGAAGGCACGTGGGCCACCAGGCCCTGTGCATGGGTGTGCCACCAGGCCCCATGAGTGGGTGAGCCACCCCATCCAGAGATGCACTGACAGGTCCCATGCATGCATGTGCTGCCAGGACCTGCAAGTTGGTGAGCCATCAGGCCCCACCTGCAGGTGCGCTGTCAAGCCCCACATGTGGGTGTGCCACAAGGCTCCATGAGCAAGTGAGCCACCAGGCCCTGTGAATGGGTGAACAGCCAGGCCCCATGTGCAGGTGTGACTCACGACTGGTGACTCATCAGGCCATGTCCGTGGGTGAAACGTCAGGCCCCGCCAGCCAGGCAGCAAGATGATGATGTCACAGGAGAGGGACACAAGTGAGAGCCAAGAGGAGATGCACCAAAAAAACAGGAACTAAGGTGACACATGCAGTAGGATGCCTCTCTCCCACATCGGACATTCTGAGGACTGAATCTCAGCAAAGACAGGAGGAGTAGGATGAGAAAAGAGGGCAAGAAATGGACACAGAGAGTTGTCCAGTAAATGTACACAGAAACAGTAAAAATGGGGGGGGGCGAAGGGAAGAAATGGATAAAAGTAAATAAATAAATCCTTTAAAAAATGTATAGGGGAGGAAGATATGGACTATAGCTAGGTGTAATACTTTGACAATGCTTTTTCATTATTTGTTAACAAATGTTTCACAACAATGTAGGGTATTTTGGAGGGTGATGTGTGGGACCCCTGTATGATGTTATGCAAGTTTGTTTTGTAAGTTCATGATGTTTACTGAATACTTATAGTTTATGTATGTTCATGTATGAATGATATATTTCAATAAATTGCTTAAGAATAAAAAAATCAATAACAGAAGGAAAACTGGAATTGTACAAATAAGTGGAAAATACACAAACAATAGGATAATTTTCTGAAATCTAGCTACAAAGGAAATCAGAAAATTCTTAGGGACAAATGAAAAGGAAAATAAACCATGCCCAAAACAAAGGGGATTATGGGAACAGGGTAAATCTAAGCTCTCACTAAAGCAACAAAACAAGCCACTGGCTGCCATGGGGTCCTGCTTTGGGGCACAGCAAACCAGGACACTGCTTACCAACTCCCAGAAGTACAAGGGTCAGAGACACAAAGAAGCCAAAACAAGTAATCATGAAGTAGTAAACCTTCCAGCTGCTGGGAAGGGCTCCCTTACTCTACTCCTGAGATTTTAATCAAGGGTAAAACTCCTGGTGAATTGTATCTAAGTGAGAGGAGAGCAGACATCTACCTCCACGGGAAGTGTCCTGAGTCATCTAGGATAATACTGGACAGATAGGGAAGCCAGAAATAATCAGGGATTGCTTACCTCAGTAACTGGAAGGGGCACACATACCCAGCCATCATGGAAGATACACTAGGTGGAGACCCTAGGTCCCTATTCCAAATGGATGTGTGGTGGCAGATTCCCTGCCAGGAAGAGTGGTCTGGGAGAGTGGAGAGACATTTTTAGCCAGTGAGTTTAGCCACCTGGGCCTCCCTTGAATATTGGAAGGGATCCCAACTCAACAGGGAGAGGGGAGGGGAGTCATCACAGGCTGGTCATTCCCAGCCACCTAGGTAAAGACAGAAATTACATCAGAGATGAGGCAAAGACAGCCAGAGAACAGCTCCACTCCAACTGATTGCAGGGGACCTAATCTGCCCTAGGGAAAAGGGGAGGATAGCCTTCTGAAATGCTAATTAACCGAAGGAGGCAGACTAGCTCAGTGGGAGAATTCCTGCCTATCACATATAATGCCCCTGGTTCTATTGCTGACTATTCCTTGAGAAGAGATCCACCAGGTTATCAAGCAGACAGCTGAAACTTTATGACAGGAAACATAAAGACATTTTCTTTGTATTAGCTTTAATTGGATCTCTTAGTTTTTTAAAGTTCATTTTCTTTTAGTTCCCTTACTTTACTAACTAAAACCCAGTACAAAGCCTGCAGAGTGCAGGCTGCAGGGTGAGTGATTGAAGAAAATCAGCAGCCTGAGAAGATCCTTAGGGGTCTAAGAAAGAAGGCTGTTTTTCTGTTTATTAATATTTTTTCTTCTATTTCCTTTATTCAAAAAATGAGTTGCTAACGTCTTGTTCTTGCTTGTTTTGTATTCCCTCCTTTTCTTTCTCTGCTTAATTTTTGCTTTTTCTTTCTTTAATTCTTTTGGTTACTGATCTATTCTACCAAGCCTACTTCTTTTCACTCCTTCATCTTTATACATTTTGTTTTCCATAGTTGTTTTTTCATTCCACCTCTTTATTTGGTCTCCAATTTTTCTTGAATTTATCACTCTCTTTTTTCTCTGTAATAGTTTCCTTTTTACTTTTTCCTTCTCTCTTCTCCATTTTCTTTTCCACTCTTCTCACCATTCCAGCATTTTAATTCATTCTTTTTATTTGAATCTCTATTTTTTCTTGTTTCATTGTTTCAATTCCACTTTCATAATCTTATTCCTCTGCACTCATTACTCATGTTAATTTTTCAATTTCCTAGTTCTTGTACATTTGCTCTACTTTTACTAATAACATTACTATTATTCCTTTTGTCTTGCTATCTCCTTCCTTTTATCTCATCCCATTTTTTTTCTTTCAAAGGAACACAGGCATATCTCCCTCACAAAAAACAGCTGAGTGGAGACAAGATCCTGCCCAAGTAGGCTATTTTTGGAACCCACAGAGTAGGCCTCAGGGCACTGATCTGAAGGGAGCCAGATGAAGAGATAAATTCCTCAAGGTTCTGCTGCCTTGATTCTTGGTTACTATGTTTCCTCTTCCTTGATTTCCACTTTTCTGTGTATACCAAGTCTATCTCTTTTCCTTCCTTCATCAGTCTATATTCTGCTTTCTGTTATTGTTCTTACATTCCACCTTACTTTGTTTAGTCACCAATTTTTCTGGTTTTTATTTCTACTTCAATTATTCTGTTCTCTTTCTTTTAATAACGTTTTTCTTTATGTCTTTTTTTTTCTTTCCTCTCTCCTCATCATACTGGCCTTTTAATTAAGTCTATATATTTTTCTCTATTTGGTTTCCCATTTCATTGTTGGTACCCCACTTTTTTATTCCTATTACTCTATACTGATTACATGAGTTAAATATTCATTTTCAAAGGTCTTAAAAGGTTCCTCTCCTAAAAATTACTATTATTATTACTATTATCCTTTTACTTTACTTACTTCTTTCACTTTCCCTGGCCCTAATTTTTTCCTCCAAGGGTACATACACAACAGCAATGAAATAGAATAAGAAGAAGAAAGTGTCAAAGAGAAAACTAACACACACACACACAACAGAAATTAAATAAAACCGCATAGTAAAGAGAGAAGCTAATCAACTGAATAAACCCATCAAGATAAAAGGATGACCAGAGGGCAACAAAAAATTACAAACCATACTAAGAAACAGGAAGACATGGCTCTGTCCAATGAACAAACTAAAAGAGGCACAGAACATTGAACAACTATTCTAAGTTGTCCAAACAAATATCATGGGCCAATTTGATAAAGTGAAGGAAGATATTAAGGATATTATGAAGACTCTTAGAGAACATAATGAAGAAATTGTAAACATACATAAAAAATAACAGATATGATGGTGATGAATGGTACAATCCAAGAAATCAAAAAGACACTGAAAGCACATAACAGCAGATTTGAACTTGTGGAAGAAAGAATTAGTGATGTGGAAGACATTACAACTGAAATCAAATATATAGTAGAACAAATGGATAAAAAGATAGAAAAAATCCAGCATGGATGTAGGGATTTGAATGACAACACAAAATGTGCAAACATACACACTATAGGCATCCCAGAGGGAGAAGAGAAGGAAAAGGGGACAGAAGGTGTGTTGGAAGAAATAATGGCTGAAAGCTTCCCAACCCCATTGAGGGAGATGGGCGTACATATCCAGGAAGCACAGCACACCCCAAACAGTATAAATCCCAACAGGCCTACTCCAAGACATATACTCCTTACATTATCCAATACTCAAGACAAAGAGAAAATACTTAAATCAGCAAGAGAAAAGAGAACCATCACATACAAGGGAAGCTCAATAACATCAAGTGCTGATTTCTCATCTGAAACCATGGAGGCAAGAAGGCAGTGGTATGACATATTTAAGTTACTAAAAAAAAAACAAAACATCCTACCTAGAATTCTCTATCTAGCAAATCTGGCACTGAAAAATGATGGAGAGTTCAAAATATTCACATATATACAGAAATTATGAGAGTATATCAATAAGAAACTGGCCCTTCAAGAAATACTAAAGGGAGTTCTGCAGGTTGAAAGGAAAAAACAGGAGAGAGAGAAAGATGGAGGAGAGTGCAAGAAGAACTGAAACAACAAAAAGAGAAATAGAAACAACATATGACATAAACCCAAAGAAAATTTGGCTAATGTAAGTAATTCCTTGAGAGTAACAACTCTGAATGTTAATGGATTAAACTCACCAGTCAAGAGACACAGATTGGCAGAATGGATTAGGAAATATGACCCATCTATATGTTGTCTACAAGAAACCCACCTCAGACCCAGGGATTCAAGGAGACTGAAAGTGAATGGCTGGAAAACAATCTTACAAGCATAAAATAACCAAAAAAGGGTAGGAGTAACTATACTAATATCAGACAAAACAGACTTTAAATGCAAAACTAGTATAAGAGACAAAGACAGACAATATATATTAGCGAAATGGGTGATATTTCAAGAAGAAAGAAAAATCATAAACATTTATGAACCAAACAGGGATGCCTCAAAATACATGAGGCAAACACTGTAAGTGGAGAAATATATGCCTCCACAATTATAGTGGGGGAATTTAATACACCATTATAATGATTAGACAGAACATCTCAACAAAAAATTAATAAAGAAACAAAAACTTTGGTTAACACATTTGAGAATCTATACCTAATAGTCATATAGAGAACATTACACACAAATATGATGGGATAAACATTCTTCTCCAGTGCACATGGATTAAAATCCTAGACAGACCATGTGCTAGGCCACAGAAAAAATCTCAATGAATTGAGAAAGATTGAGATTATACAAAGTCTCTGACCACAATAGAATGAAACTGGAAATCAGTAAGGGCCAGAGAACCAGGTTAGACATAAAGATATGAAAGTTAAACAACATATTCTAAGACAAACTATGGGTCAAATAGGAAATATCAATAAATAAAAATAAAAAAAAACAGCAACTACCTTAAAAAAAATGAAAATGACAACACAACATATCAAAACCTATAGGATGCAGCAAAAGGTGTACTTAGAGGGAAATCCATAGACATAAATGCATATATCAAAAAAAGAGAGAGAGCTACCTAACTTCACACATGGAAAAATTGGAAAAACAACAAAAAACTAATCCCAAAGGAAGTAGAAAGAAGGAAATAACAAAGATTAGATCAGAACTAAACGAAATAGAAAATAAGCATTAGAAAAATTAAACAAAACCAAAAGCTGGTTATTTGAGAAGATCATTAAAATTAACAAATCCTTAGCCAGACTTACAAAGAAAAAGAAAGAGCAGATGCAAATACACAAAATAAGAAACGAAGAAAGGGATATCACCACTGACCCCACAGAAATAATGTGTATCATAAAATATATATGCAAACAAGAAAGATAATTTAGAGGAAATGGACAAATTCCTAGAAACTCACAAGCAGCCTACATTGATGAAAGAAGAAATTAATTAACTCAACAGTCCAATTAAAAGTAAAGAAGCTCAGTCATCAAAAACCTCCCAACTAGGAGTCCAGGAACAGACAGATTCACAGGTGAATTGTACCAAACATTCCGGAAAGAAATGACACCGATCCTATGTAAGCTCTTCCAAAAAATAGAAGTAGAAGGAACATTGCCTAACTCTTTCTATGATGTCAACATTACCCTAATATCAGAGCCAATCAAAGATACCACAAGAAAGAGAAATTATGGATCAATATCTCTAATGAAACTAGATGCAAAATCCCTCAACAAAATACTACCTAAGCACATTCAACAACATGTCAAATGAATTATACACCATGACAAAGTGGATTTCATCCAGGGTATGCAAGGAGGGTTCAACATATGAAAACCAATCAATGTAATACACCACATAAACAGATTGATAGGAAAAATCACATGATCATCTCTATAGATGCAGAAAAAGCATTCGACAAAATACAGCATATTTCCTGATAAAAACACTGCAAAAGATAGGAATAAAAGGAAACTTTCTGAACATAATAAAGGGTATATATGAAAAACCCACAGCTAACATCATCTTCAGTGGGGAAATCCTAAAAGCCTTCATTTGAGATCAGGAACAAGACAAGGATGCTCACTATCACCACTCCTATTTAACATTGCCTTAGAAGTACTTGCTTGAGCACTGAGGCAAGAAAAAGATATAAAAGGCATCCAAATTGGAAAAGAATAAAATTTTCACTGTTTGCAGATGACAGGGTCCTATACATAGAAAGCCCTGAGAAATCTACAACAAAGCTTCTGGAACTTATAAAGCAGTCCAGTAAAGTCACAGGCTATAAGTTCAATGTTCAATATCAGTAGCATTTCTGTACACCACTAAGGAGAAACCTGAGGAGGAAATCAAGAAAATAATATCATTTACAATAATACTGACAAAATCAAATACCTAGAAATAAATTTAAAGATGTAAAGGACTTATATACAGAAAACTACACAACACTGTTAAAGGAAATCAAAGAAGACTTAACTAAATGGAAGAATATTCCCTGTACATGGATAGGAAGACTAAACATAATCAAGATGTCTATCCTACCCAAACTAATCTACAGATTAAATACAAACCCAATAAAAAAAAAAACCTGCATTTTTAAAAATGAATTGCAAAAACTAAGTACAAAATTTATTTGGAAGGGTCAGATGCTCGAAATCAACAAAGAGATATTGAAAAAGAAAAATGCAGTTGGAGGTATCACACTACCTGACTTTAAAACATACTACATGTCCCAAATTGTAGTAAGCCAAACGCAGCATATGAATGCATTACCTTCCCCCCAACGTGGGACATGACTCCTGGGGATGAGCCTCCCTGACAATGAGGGATTAATACCAAGTGCCAACTGGAAACACGACTGGAAAAACACCTTGAATAAAAGGGAAAAACGTAAAGACAAATGAGTTCCTGTGGCTAAGAGACTTCAAAGAGAGTCGGGAGGTCATCCCAGAGGTAATTCTTACGCACACCTCAGTAGGATCTCATAAAACACAAAAATGGATATAACCCCACACAGAGGGACTCCTGGGGGCTCTGGAGACACCCAGGTCCTATATAAGGGGGAATAGCCCCAGAGATTGATGCCTTCTCACTGGGCTCTACTTTGGAATCTCTGCTCCTGAGAGTGACAGAGTTAGACTCAAATAAGTCCTCCCTGCACATGGTCCATCAGTCCCTTCTATTCAAACTTATATGTGAGGCTGGAGATTGTAGGTGTACATCCAGAGACTGGAGCCTCTGGCCTACCTATATGCCAGTGGTGCCTGGAATCTCGGTGGAGCTGCATATCCTACTCTACTGCTCAATGAATTCACCCAAGTCACCTGACGAGGAGACGATGATAGACATCGGCCATCCCAGGGAATGGAGAGAGCCTGCAGCTGCAGATAGGATAATCCCATCCTCCATATCCTTGGGATATAAGCCCACTCTCACTTGGAGGTGGAGTGGACATCACCATCCCAGTCCACTCAGGACTGGGGGAAGAGCTATGGACTAGAGTGGACTTAATGGTATTCGGTTTTAGACATGTTGTGATTCAAGCAATGGAAGAAATTATAACAGTGAGGTGGAGCCAGTGGCCACCAGACACTTTCTGGGCAGGGAGGGGAAGGGCAGTTATAATACAGGGGCTTTATCAGGACTTGGGAATTATCCTGAGTGACATTACAATGACAGGTATAGGCCATTTTACATCAGCATAAAGAATCCATTGACAGTCCATGGTGTGAGTTGGCAATAGAGATACCCAAAATATCACCATTGAATATGACTACTTTCATGTTCATAAGAGGCAAGGCTCTTGGTGAGACGGTTTTGGCACCTTAAGAGAGATTTGTGGAGTTAAATGGTACAATGATATTGGCTGCCTATTCATAATGCGTTGAATACAGTTAAAGAAAGAGAAGAACTGAAGGCTTCAATTTGCAATGTAAGTGCTGCATGAATAATGTGAAAGTTTCTATGTGTGCATTGAAAGGAAAATCTTATTTTATGCAGGTGCAGACTTGAAATCTTTGAAAACCAGACTCAGAGTTTGATTGTGCAAATAACAGAGTTACAATGGAAACTAAAATTTCAGCCTTGGTGATATCTGCTATTAAAGTGAGGGCATTGATTGGAAAGGAGTGAAATCCTGGGAATTGGGATGGAGACATATGGATTGAGAATTCTGCTTATGATTTCCCAGATAAACCTGTAATGATCTGCACTGAGGAGACCACAACATGACTTCACCCCACCTTAAGAGACAACCACCCAACTTTAAGCCTGCACGACCCAACCTAACCAACTTGTTCTGAGAAGTCTGCCTTTCAGTCTACCTGAAACTAGATGTTTCATCAGATGAAACTGAAACTAGATGCCCTGAGATAGCTGGCTTGCAAGACACATCCAATGCTTCTCCCTTCCCATCCTTACCATCCATCCTTTCTTCTAGACCTAAACTAAAATAAAGCCACAAAAAGCCCCCAAACATGAAGTACGAAGTTTGACCCACAAAGAAGTACATTATACTCCAAAAGATGTGCATGACTTTTCCAATTTATATAGACAGAAATCAGGGGGATATGAGTAGGAATGGATATTAAATGTGTGGAATTATGGTGGAAGGAATATAAAGTGTGATCAGGCTGAATTTATTGATATGGGCATACTAAGCAGAGATTCTGGATTCAATGCTGTAGCTTGAGGGATTAGGTATGTCTCTAACAGTTTGTTCAGATGGCTGGCTGAAACATGGACCCAAATATGGCCAACACTGCCTGAGGTTAAGGTGACAGAATTACCCTGGTATACTCTCAGTGAGGAGATCCAAAGACTTAAATAGATCGGAATGGTGGAATGGATTTACTATCTAACACCTACCTATCCAACACAGGGAAGTCCAGAGCATGCACCTTTCACCAGAAATGTGAGGAATATATTTGTGAGACTAATTCTATCTTACTCTAGAGAGCTGTGGTTTCTCTTCCCTGTACGTCAGATATTACTGTGGGAACTGCTGTCATGGAACTGGGATGCTTAACCACTATGGGGATGACTGGTCCTGGGCCAAGAGAAGCCAAGGGGCAGCACTTAATTGCTAAAGACAACATGGGCTTGGCTACCACAATGAAAAGCAGACTCAAAGCAACAAACAAAATAGTCTGAGGCAAATAGACCTATGTTGCTGGTTAATAGGTCATGAGGTAACTAGAAGTTATATAGATACATAGTCTTGTAAATTCCTACTTGATCTATATAAGCAGAGGAGTCCTAGGTCAAGTGAACAAAAGCCTAAATTAAATTATGGAAACAGAGAGTCACAACCACTTAATCAATCCCCATACTTGAGATGGCTTACAGACTCAGAGCACTTGAATGAGAAGGGAAGATCCCCTTGGGGAAGGATCCTCTTACACTCCCAAAACTTTATACTGCTTCTCCTCCTTCTGGCTTTTTCCAGAGAGACCTCCAGTTTTTTTCACAGGGTAACTGTGCATTGGGGAAAGGAAAGGATCAGATATTTTGGAGGTTATGAGACCCTGGCTCTGAAGTGACATTTAATTCCAAGAGACCCAAAATGTCACTTTTATACAAACACGAGTAGGGGCTTGTAGAGGTCAGGTGATTGATGGAATTTTAGCTCAGTTCTGTGTCACAGTGGATTCAGTGACTCCCTGAGCCCATTCTGTGGTTATTTGCCCAGTTCAACAATGTTTAATTGGAGTAGACATACACAGCAATGGAAAGAATCACCACATTGGTTTCCCGAATTGTGGAGTGAGGGCTATTATGGTAGGAAAGGCCAAGTGGAAGTCACCACAACTGTCCCTATCTAGCTAAATAGTAAATCAAAAGCAATATTTGATTCCAGGAGTGGATGCAGAGATCACTTCCATCATCAAGGATTTGAAGGATGCAGGGGTAGGGGATGATTCCCACCACATCCTCATTCAATTCTCCAACTTGGCCTGTGTAGAAAGCAGATGGGCCTTGGAGGGCAACAGTGGAATATTGTAAACATACCCAAGTGGTAATTCCAATTGCAGCTACTGTTCCTGATGTAGTATTATTGCTAGAGCAAATCAACACATCCCCTGGTACCTTGTATGCAGTTATTGATCTGGCAAATGCTTTCTCAATTGCCATTAGAAAGGGCCACCAGAAACAGTTTGCCTTCAGCTGGCAAGGCCAGAAATACACCTTAGCTATCCTACCTCAGATGTATATCAAATCCCGAGCCCTATGTCAAAATATTG
This sequence comes from Cabassous unicinctus, assembly GCA_029593785.1. NCBI lineage: Eukaryota > Metazoa > Chordata > Mammalia > Cingulata > Chlamyphoridae > Cabassous > Cabassous unicinctus. Next base: position 10,797 of record JAQZBX010088535.1, read on the forward strand.
TCTGCAGGAAACGTGACCATCTCTTTCTCCCACAAGACATCACATTGTCCAATTATATGCATGATATGATCATGATTGGACCTAGAAATCAAGAAGTAGCAACTTCTCTAGACTTATTGGTAAGACATTTGCATGAGAGAGGATGTCAGAAAAATCCAACAAAAGTATAGAGGCCTTCCACCTTGGTGAAATTTCTAGGTGTCCAGTGGTGTGGGGCATGTTGAGGTAATCATTCTAAAGTGAAGGATAAGCTGTTGCATCTGGCTCCTCCTTTGATCAAAAAAGGGGCACAATGCTCAGTTGGCCTCTTTAGATTTTGGAGACAACATATTCCTCCTCTAAGTGTGCTCCTCCAGCCCATTTATCACATGACCAGAAAAGCTGCTAATTTTGAGTAGAGATGGGTAAAAAAGGAGTCTCTATGACAGATCCAGGCTGCTGTGCAAGCTTAACTGCCATGTGGGCCATAGGAATCATCCGATCCAGTGGTTCTGGAAGAGTCAGTGACAAATAGAGTTGCCATTGGGAGCCTTTGGCAGGCCCCAATAAGAGAACCACATTGAAGACCCTTAGGATTTTGGAGCAATGCTCTGCCTCCTGTGCAGATAAATACTCCCTTTATTAAAAACAGCTTTTGATCTGCTACTGGGTCTTAGGACCTTAGGAGAGAAGGAACACTTAATCATGGGCCACAAGTTGCCTTTCATGAGCTGGGTTGCCTATCATGAGCTGGGTATTGATTGACCCACCAAACCATAAAGTTGGACATGAACAGCAGCTCCCTGCGCTAAAGTTAAAGTGGTATATATGAGATAGGGCTTGAGCAGGTCTTGAAGGCACTAGTAATTTACATGAGGAACTGGCCCAAATGCCCATGGTTACCATTCCTACCAGGTTATGTTCTCTTTCACAGCCCACATCTAGGGCCTCTTTGGGAATTCTTACAATCAATTAACTGAGGAAGAGAAAACTCAGGCCTGGTTTACAGATGGCTCTGCACAATATGCAGACACTACCTGAAAGTGGACAGCAACACTGCAGCCTATTTCTCAGACATCCCTGGTGAGGGAAAATCCTTCCAGGGGCAGAAATTGTTTGGAAAATTTGCGACAATGGGGACTGAGGAAGAGCTATGTGGATACAACTTTCTGAGTGAGCATAAAGGGTGAAAACATTTTTGTCACACATTAATGCTTACCAGAGGGTGACTTTAGTTGAGGAAACTTAATAATCAAGTGGATAAGATGACTTGTTCTGTGGATAGCAGTGAGCCTCTTTCCATAGTCACTTGTGTCATTGCCCAATGTGCTCATGAGCAAAGTGTCCATGGAGGTAGGGATGGAGTTTATGCATGGGCTCAGCAACGTGGACTTCCCCTCACCAAGGCTGACCAGGCTACAGCCATTGTGGAGTTCCCACTCTGCCATCCCCAGATAACCACACTCAGTCCCCAATATGACACAATTACCCAAAGTGGTCATCCTGCTACCTGGTGGCAGGTTGGTTAAACTGGACCACTTCCATCATATAATGGGCAATGATTTGTTCTAACTGGAATACAAGCATTCTCTGGATATAGGTTTTTCTCCCTTTAAGCAATGCTTCTTCCAAAACTACCATCTGTGGACTTACTGAATGTCTTATCCACCACCCTAGCATTCCACACAGCATTGCTTCTGATCAAGGATCCACTTCACAGCAAATTATATCCAAGAATGTGCATGAGCCCATGGAATACACTGGTCTTACTATGTTCCCCAACATCCTGAAGCAGCTCCATTGACAGAACAGTAGAATGGCCTTTGATTGATTCAATTTTGGTGCCAATTGGGTGGCAATACCTTGCAGGGCTGGTACAATGTTCTCCAGGGGCAGTGTATGCTCTAAATCAGCATCCACTCCATGGTGCTCTTTCTCTCGTATCCAGGATTCACAGGTC